>JACXGM010001584.1:39408-53756 GCA_016801145.1 Umbra pygmaea
GGGGGGGGGGGGGGGTGGCATGGTTAATGTACAGTGCAAGTATAATGCCAACTTGAAGATTGGTTGTTGTTAGACCAAGCTTCAGATCTTTAAGTCATGTGTACCTTGTTATATTTACTTTTTCAAGAAATTGCCAAGTGGTCAAAATGTTTGAATTTGTTATTCTGAGGGACCATTTGGAAATTAATTTCCTTTCTCTCCCATTGGTTGAGGTTATGGCTGGTTTTGTTTTACTGTAAATATATGCATTTCCCTTATAAGCAGGATTTTGTTTCAGAAATCTTAGGTCTTAAATATCATTCATAGAAGAGCTTTTAAAAATGATCCACTCTGACTAAAAATAAATAAAACCCCACGGAACATAGTATATTTTAATCTATCACATTGGAATAGAAGTCTGAAATATGTATAAAAACGAAATAAATAAACAAAATATATATTGAGGCTTTTTAAAGTGTTGTTTTCACTGCCTCTGGGAAAGAAACTAAATGTAGGACGTTGGATGGAATTTAACCCGATTTGAAAAGGAAAACGGAGTTCTTGGTTTTATACTGGCCATCCATGATGCTTTTTGAGACACTGAATGGTATGTTCTATATTTTAAGTAAAATCCTAGGATGTAGTATCTGCAAGAAAAATGTTACCTTCCTGCAAAGTTGTAATTTGCATAAAATGTATTTTTATTCCTCTACCTGTGTACAAAAAATACGTCATATATTAAAGAACCTGTTGCGCATCTTGATTTAATTTGTCCTCCATGGCTTTCTTTTCTAAAAACCGGTGGATTGGAGAAAGTAACTACAGCTTGCAAAGTATCAAGTAGTACAGTTCAAATTCATCTAAAAAAGATTGTCAATACTCGACATCAGAAAACCAGGGTTTGTACATCGTTCAGCCTGTCAATAAGAACTATACAATCATACAGGATCCTTCAGTCTTAGGTGAGCAAGACTACACAGTTTGTGTGAAAAAGAGAGTGTGAGAAAAATAGGCAAACTCGCTGAGAGGTGCTTCAAAATTGATACGATTGGTTTTCAGACACAACAATGAGTGAATAATTGCATGTATATAGCCTTCAAATGTTGTACACCAACATTAACATAAAATCAATATCTGGACAAATGAATTAATTGTGAAATTGTAATTTGTCACTCGTAATATTTTATTCTTTAGCTATCAAATTTGAAAACCTTATTTTGGCGATAGTGTGTCACCAGTGTTCTTTCAGCGACACTCTTATGCTGGCGACACTTCAGATTACGTCATATAGGTCGGTATAATGTGAAAACCTTCAAAATTTAAGACCGAAGGTCAATGCATATCAAAGTGCATAACACCTTAATTAAGTTAGTGAACTCTAAACAAATGTTGTTTTATGATGTTTTAAGCATGCAGCAAGTTTGAGTTATGTGAAAAAATAAAATATGTATTTTTTTTTAAAAGGTTATAAAATAATTTTATGAGTACATTATACGTACCATGCTTGCATATGCAGATTTTGTTCTATAAAAACTAAACTATCGCCTGTGCCAAAACATGGACTATGGATAACTGTTCAGTAGGAAGTATAGTGTGTCTCCCTCTTGTGGTTGTGTTTTATGACTTTCTTTTGGGTACAGTTGAGTGGGTTTAAATCTCTTAATACATCCATGGTTTAAATACAACTCATTAGCGTTCTTCTAGCAGCAAGGTATTTTGCTGGTAGCACGATCTCGAATATGTTTTTATGAATAAAAGCGCCTATTCAATGCATTGCAATGATCAATCTAAATAAATTATACGTTTTCTAAAGATAATCAAATGACATTTTAATGGTGTTTTAGGCAAATAAATTAGTAATTTAAAAGTATTACAGGACTACATTAGATATGTCTACAGTAGCAGCACAATGTTATTGGCCTACTCCATTACTTTTCAATACTGAAGTTGCCTATGCAAAAGCGGAAGTAACCTGCGTTCTATCTGAATTCCAGCTGGGGGCGATACGTCTGGTTGCAAAAGAGCTCAGTTTCTGTAATAGACAGTGGTCACCAATCCTGGTCCTGGAGAGCTACCATCCTGTAAGTTTTCACTTCAACTGCAAATAATGTAGCTATCTTAATTTAGGTCATCATCTAGCTTATTAGAAGAATCAGGTTTGATAAATTGGGGCTAAACTAAAAAAAGGCTGGATGGTAGATCTCCAGGACCAGGAATTGTGACCACTGGTCTATGAGAATGAGAGACACTTCTCACTTGATTTATTACCTCAGTAAACATTTTCATAATAAGTATATTGTCTCAATAGCTAGATTTAAGCCTTCTGCAATATATAATAATGTAAATTTTTTGTATTATAGTCTTGTAGATTTTTTTAAAAATTGCAGATAAAGCAAAGGGGCGTTTAGGGCGTGGCTATGGCGTTCGGTTGTACGACAAGACACTCAAAGGATTTGGCAGTTCAGTTTTCCGGTAAGTAACACTACATTTTGTTTTACATTCTGTTTTAAAACTTTTTTTAACCATCCCAATTAATATCAGTTAACCATTTAGATTAATAATCCCTCATCTAATTTCGTCACATCCGCAAACAAGATGTCTGCACACATAACGGCAAATACTTTACATACACAAAACGTAACACCCAGGGGTAATATGTAAAACCAAACATAAATTAAAATAAATAAATAAAAGTAATAGAAAAATTGATACACATTTAAATCACATGAGAACTTTATCAAACAAATAACCAGTCTTAATGGTCTTCTTATTACTAATGTTTCGTATCATGTTGCCATATTGGTGCAGTTCTTGAATAAAGTTTTCAAATATTGGTTTAGAGTCCACCCATTTCTTTTTGTGAATGTGGAATTTTCCCAACAAAAATATTAATTGTACAAAAAATAAAATCCTTATCCATCTCATTGTCTTCCTAAGAAATAAGAATGTCTTTCTCTCGAAATTGAATTTTTTGCCAAGTTTTACTTTTATTGGAGATAAAATATTGTAGTAAACATACAGTGAAAGAACAAATACAGTGAAAGAACAAATTACAGATTGTTTCTTCCTCTATGTTACAAAAAAAGAAAGAATATTCAATATCAAGTACCAACCTGTCTAATGTCTTTTTTTCTTGGATATATTTTGTGCAAGATTTTAAAGGAAACTTATTTAGTTTTGTTATTGAGACAGAATTTATCTCCAATTAAACAGATTTTCTTCCAATTCATTTCACCAAAACCGTAACGGCAAATTCGATGACCCACATCAGATGTGTCACAAACCAATGGGTGACGTCACACACATTATGTCCAGTGATATGTACGGTCTATGGTAAAACCTAATAAAAACTTGCCTTTGATTGCAGTTGACTAGCTTAAGAAGGTTTTGTAGACTTGCTTTGAGATGCTTTGACATTTGCGCTATTATTTTAAAGGTTTTCTCATTATATCAAACCGGTGACATGTTCCATCCTGCTGCCAGCAGAAGACTCCCACATTTTACAGTTTCCTGAGTTCAGTGCCCCATGATTTAAAAACGTATTTCAAATCTACACACTCCTGGATATATTTGGTAGTGTATATTCACTGTGGTGTGTAGAATATTTTTTATTGTATCATGCAACATAAATATTGTGACCTGAAAGGCTCCATTTATTTAACCTTGGAACATGTTTTAATATCCCTATGTAATGCAGTTACATATGAACAAATAACAATAATTGTTAATGTTAATAAAGTTATTTTCCTCTGATAACGAATAAATTGTTTAAAGGCAATTTTTTGTAAATAAATCGGGGGGCTTTTATTTTGAACTTTACTTAAATGACGTGACAAGGAAGTGCTATTTTAATGTTGCTCGTAAGAACAGAGATGGTGACGGTCAGTCATACAAAACATCTCAGATAAGAGCTAGCGCTGACACAGATAGCTAATTAACAACGAATAGCACGTGATTCAGACTGAAGAGAATGTATAGTTATTTATTTGCAGTTGGTGGCTGTATCCAGTATGGTAACGAACAGAACCAATGAGTCTAATGTCATGTGATCTACAGATTGATTTTCATTTAGTTTTGTTTCACAGAGGCTTTACTTAGATAAATATTTTTGAAATGCTAAATCGGGGATTTATTTGGCTTCTTGCCTTGCTCTGTTTCTACTCTGAGTCGCAGGAGCTTCCACATAGCAGGCAGTTCCAGGTAACTATTTTTACCCATACATTTCATGTACAGTTTTGCTGCTACCTTAGCTATCAAATGGATTGCTAATATGTCTCACTGCCTAGGTTTATTATGCAAACCACTTCTTTGTATTATTAGAACTTTTGAAACACACTCATATTCTGCTAATTTCATAATGAGGCTGCTGTTTAGTTGCTTCTGTTGCTTTTATACAAATTTGGTGTCAGGTAAAGTATATACTGATCATGTCTGTCCCTCATGCGTCCATTATTGTTACGTGTAGGTCAGAAATCATGACCACAGAACTGGACCCAAACCGCAGTTCTATGAGAAATACTTTGTCCAAACACTCGACCATTTCAACTACAACAGCATGGGCAACGGAACCTATGAGCAGCGGTACCTTATCACAGGTCAGTAAAGCATCCATCTGTATTGTTTCACACTTTGAAATGGCTTATCTCATTCTGTCCAATGTGTGTGACGTAGTGTGCTCTTTGTCATTTTAGATGAACACTGGAAGGTAGGCTATGGGCCCATATTCTTCTACACTGGTAATGAGGGAGACATCTGGGAGTTCGCCCTGAACTCTGGCTTCATCATGGAGTTGGCAGTACAGCAAAGAGCCCTGGTCATATTTGCTGAGCATGTAAGAACCTTCAATAAAGTATCACATGTTTATGTCGAAGCTTGTGACTTTTTACAGAACTGGGAAGATTACTCAACCATTTCACATACGGTGGATTTCCACAACTTGTCTCCAAATAGCGAGGCTGATGAATTAGCACGTTTTGTCAGTTAAGAATAAACAAGATCGTTTAATCTTTGGTCATAAAAAACTCAGAAACACTTTCAAAATAAAAGCCCTGGTGTTAGATCAGTTTGTCAACCTATACATTTTGACACCAAGGTGGTTAATATCCAGTGTTGGGTAAAGCTTATTTTCAGTTACATTCCAGTTACATGTTGAGTTCACAAGTTTTGGGAAGTCCCTAAGTAAGACAAAATGATCAGGTAAATGGAGTTCATATCTAAAAGTAACCTACACAACAAATAGAAAGAGTAAAGAAAATATAAATCATGGTAATCGGAAAGATATGAACTCCATTTACCTGATCATTTTGTCTTAATTAGGGACTTCCCAAAACCTGTGAACTCAGCAAGTAACTGGAATGTAACTGTACAAGTTACTTTACCCAACACTGTTAATATCTTTGCAAAGTGAAAGAAAAACATGAAAGCAGAATGCGTAACATGATGCATACTGTTACTTTGTAGATTAATATGACCGTTTTCTCCCTTCAGAGATACTATGGCAAATCACTGCCATTTGGCCAGGACTCTTTTAACATCCCAGAGATTGGGTTGCTAACGGTAGAACAGGCCTTAGCAGACTATGCTGTCATGATTACAGAACTGAAAAAGCAGCTAGGAGCCTCAGCATGTCCAGTCATTGTCTTTGGTGGGAGGTAAGAGAGATTTAATATGTCACTGGATATCTTGTGTATTGAAAGATTTCAGTATTTTAATCTTGATTATGATTAGGTGAATGGACAAAGACACTGTAAAATGTTATTTTTAAGTGTTGAAACCAGGGGGGTATTCTTCGAACGTCGCTTAATACATCCGAGATCAAATGACACATCCAAGCTGACTTCATCTGGCTAATCATGATCTGGCTAATTTGGTTCTTAGAACAAACCTGCCGTTTACGATTAGTATCGCTGGATTGAGTCATCTGAGGTGATTGCGCAAATGCGCGTTGGCATAAAAGGGGGGATGTATCGATAGTAGAAACGCTGATCAGCAACACTGCTATTGGCTGCTCATCATGGCCAAATAGCATGCCCAGTTTTTCTCTGCAGCAGAGCAACGGTTATTGCTTGAAGGTTACGAGGAATTTAAAAGTTTGATTAAAACACGGATTCGGAAAGTTTGATTACAACGCAAGGGAACACCTCAAAGTCCGCAAAAACCAGGAGCGTGGGCTAGCAAAAAGTAGCAGACAAATTAACTGCATAAGCGGTCACCATGCTATGGTTTTTTCACTTATTTTATATTCTTTTATTTAAAAAAATATATTTTTATAATTACATAATCTAATTTCATAAATAGCTATTAAATGTCAGAGCCACCACAGAGTAGCTACTATTGCTGAACTTGCATAACAATCTCTTATGCAGGCAAAAGATGACACTGGCTTTTCTTTACAAAGAATTATTGAAATAAAACCCAAGGAGCTAAGCATAATGTCTTGTCTTTTATTATTCATTTAATGTGTTTTTGGTTTGTTTTTTCAAAACACAAATCAAAAATGGTGTTCCACAATTCTGTCCCGTGCAGCTCTGCCACTAGCTGCAGTCATCATCCGGCTGTACCTCCACCACAGGGCTGCATTGTAACGGGTCTGTGGTCCGGAGATTGGGTCAGGGAATGGCGTCATGAAATACTACCCGTTACCGAGCCGATCCCGCCCTTATCACCTGTATATTGGAAGAATTCACCTTTGTTAGGCTCAAAATGTTAGCTATGTAATACAGTCATCTTGATATTTTTATTTTCCCCTTGAGGCAGAGTTTGTGGTCCGCCAGGCGGTTTGCTCATTGTTTAACAGGAGGTCCACCGGCAACGTTTTGGACCCTGACATATTGTCTAAAATAACACAGTTTATTGTAAACTTTTTTTATTTAATATATATTTTATTATAGCCTATTTGATTTTCAAAAGAAATCTACGTGTTTATTGTATTTGAATGTTGTTGTAACCAATTTTCTAAATACATTAAAATACTTTTCATTAGATATAGAAATCTAGAACATAAGACTAACCTAGTATATAGCCTATACGCAGCTGATGGACTAACTATAAAAACAGTATGAGTGCGAGGATTCCCAGAGGATCTCTGTGTAAAACTCTGCTCACCCGCCGGTTGACCACTCAGGCTCCAACACCGATGGACTGTCCGTTAAATGATGAGAAAAAAGCTATCGTACCGTCAGCTGTAACCACCGGCCTCCCGCCAGCTCTGTGCGAGCTGGGTTTGATTCAATTCTTTTTTAAAGGAATATAGTATTATTTCTCTGAAATATTAAGAATGTAACTTACCTGCGAATTTACACTCCCAAGCAAAAAAGTATACTTCTTTGTTGCTACTTGAAATTTATCCTAAATATACTTCTAAGGCTATATCGTTTTGGTATGTATATTTTGAAAGAATACTTCAAATGTACTTAAATATATTAAATACACATTTATGGTTAAACATAAGTTTACTAGAATCAAATCCAGCTAACTGAGTTAGCAACGTACGAAGTATTACCCCCCCAGTATTAAACCAAGTAAACAAAACCTAAAAATCTTAGCTTTTGTAGTATATCGCCAAGGGAATTATGGTAACATGGTTACGTGCCCTATAATTGCAGAGAAATCAACATGCTTAAATAAAACAAAATCTAACCCATTGTATATATGAATTTATAAACCATATGATTTCATTGCTGATCAGTTTAGCGAAAAGTAATGAGGCATCTCAGGGGTTTGTGATATTGTCAATATGCCAAGGCTAAGCGCTGTGTCCAGGCACTATGCATTGAAATGCAGACTTGTATAAAGACATTCTGATTCTCTCTTCAGTTATGGAGGAATGCTGTCAGTCTACATGAGACTGAGGTATTCCAACATTGTAGCGGGGGCTCTGGCTGCCAGTGCTCCTATCTTGTCCACTGCTGGGATGGGAGAATCCAAACAGTTCTTCCAGGATGTCACAATGGTACGTTCCGATTTATAATAATAGTCTCACATCAGCTGCTCTATTTATTGGTTCAGTTACTAAAATATAACTTTTTCAGCATGTTCATCCTTGATTTTAAAGGCATCTGGTAACCGAATTTGTTTTTGTGTGCAGGACTTTGAGAAAATTGCTCCATTGTGCACGTCTGTCATTAGAGAGGGCTTCCAGAGGCTGCAGGAGCTGGCGCAGGCAAAAGGTAAAGTTTGATCTCTCTGTGATTTGATCATGAAAAATAGATGCAATGTGAAGGCTGTGTTTCTGGTCTTGAGTAAGACTGTTAACCCTAAAAGCTCATGTAATGGCTTTGGATAAATGCATCTGTTCAATGATTAAAATGTTGAACTAATCTACAATATCAGACAAGCCCCATGTAGAGATTAGCTTATCATTTCAATGCCAATTTACAATCAATGAATGTCATGGATTGGTGTCTCTCAGTGATCTTGCATCATTTCATTTACGCTCAGTGTTGCCTCTGCATGTTTGCCCAGACTATGGCCGTATCCAGTCAGCCTTCTCCCTGTGCAAGATCCCCACCTCCCAGAAGGACATCCACCAGCTGAATGGGTTTCTCCGTAATGCCTTTACACTTATGGCAATGTTGGACTACCCCTATAGCACCCATTTCATGGGTAACATGCCTGCCAACCCAGTGGAGGTATAAGTGCACACAAACACCCACTCATTGGAATTTCACAGGTTACCATGTGGTCTGTGGTTACAGTGTGGTTTAAAGGGAGAACTGTATGTGCGTGTAGGTGGCCTGTAATACCATGCTGAGTGGATCTGATCTCCTGCATGCCCTCAAAGACACTGCAGGTAAGCATGCCAGAAAGCTATCCAGAAAGACAGCGATACTCATTACTGCTCTTGCCTGCCGCAATTCTGTAGGTTTTCATTCCAAACCAAATTTAGCACAGGCGACGCTACTCATTACCAGGATGAACCGCTAACTCAGGGTTGTCACAACTGGGGTTAAACTGAAAACGTATGGAATTGTGGCTCGCCGCCGGAGCAGGAATGAACATTGCTGCAGTAAGATGAACTCTTGTTGTGGAGGAATTTCAAATCAGTAGCCACTAGAGGGCGCTCCTTCTGCAGCCACAAGCTACCAAACCAACCAATTGACAAATCCCTACAGACCTGATGCTGCTCTTTATAGGAAGTGCTCACATTTATACATGAAAATATCTACCGGCATCTGTAATCGTCTAATACACTGTTGATGCCAAATGTCCCACAGGTATAGTGTACAACTCTACAGGAGCGCTGACCTGTTTTGACCTATACTCACTGTACGTGGAGTGTGCTGACCCAACTGGTTGTGGGCTGGGCTTCAACAGCCTGGCCTGGGACTACCAGGTACAGTAGAGTGACTGTTGTCATTGGCTCATCACATTTATGACAAACAGAGTAGTCATGGAAACGGATGAAACACACTAACGCTCTGTTTTCCAGGCCTGCACAGAGATAGAGATGTGCTTTGAGAGCAATAATGTGAGTGACATGTTCCCAGCCATGCCATTCACAGAGAGGAATAGGGAACAGTACTGCTCCAAACGCTGGGGGGTGATCCCCCGATCTGGCTGGCTCAAAACCCAGTTCTGGGGTGATGGTAGGTGCTGGCTGCTCTTATCACCATAGCTATATACATACACAGCTGCAGAATACATCTACACGTACCGTAATGTCAGTGTGTTTTGCTGCTCATTTCATTGTAATTCCAAACTGTTACACTTGGCTTGCTTCCAACTCCTCATGCTTGTATTTAATCGAGTCAGCTTGAATTGTCTGTAGTATGAACTCAAGAATGCTTGTCCTCTGTTTTGATTGGATCAGACCTCTCCGCAGCAAGCAACATCATTTTCTCCAACGGAGATCTTGACCCATGGGCAAATGGAGGGGTAAGAATGGCTATATCAACCCTAAGAGTAATATTGTTTTGTTAACGTTACCTCAGATTTTAAACTGCTATTCATCAGTCATGCATGGTCTCACTGTCCTGTAGGTGAGGAAGACCTTGAGCTCATCACTGATCGCAATCAACATCCCAGAGGGAGCTCACCATTTGGATCTTCGGTGAGGAATGTTTTCATGATTGAAATTATACTCAAGTTATTTCAAGTTGTTATTAAATGGGCCAATAGGAAACATCTTAACAATGAGAATATTGTGTTTATATTTTATTCTGATTTCAGAGAGGCCAACGACGCGGATCCGGCTTCCGTTATTAAAGCCCGTCAGATGGAGTCAGACACCATAGCCCAGTGGATTAAAATGGAGAGGCAGAGATACAGATAATATGCCTTTCAGATGGATTAGAAAGATTGACAGAGTGTAAGGAATGTTGTCCAAATGTATTTTATTCTTGACATTTATAAAAATTAAAGCAGGTCCATAGTTCTTTTGTAAAACAAGTGACATTGTGATTCATTTCATGAACTGGAAAGCGTATGGACCCAGGAACAAACTCTGGACCCTTTTGCCCCCCCAGCATGTGGTTTAACCAGAGAAATGGAATGGATAGAAAGGCTATTCCAATTCAAATCAATGTAGCAGAATGGTCAGAGCGAGAGCAATTTTTGTGTACCATTCCATTGCAAATATCTAGCGGCCTACTTTCTCATTAAACCGATTCGCGTGTTGTCCCCATGACAACTGACAATCAACATTTTGTTGTGTACTAATCAAATGACCACGCCAAGCATTTCAATGGCCTTTCTATACATTCTATTTCTATGGGTTTAACCCAGGGGTTCTCAAACGTCTCCAAGTATCACCAGTCGTGTCGCAGTTCAGCTGCTGCCCTGAGCTAGTACACCAGATTCACTAATCAAGGATTCAGAGTTCAACCAAGTGTGCTAGCTCAGGGGTAGCTCAGATACAACGACTGACTGGTGGTACTGGAGGAGAGGTTTGAGAACAACTGGTGTAACCCATTCAAGTTGATACACATGGGTTTACTGAGTCTCTGATGAAGTCCCCACACAAAGGTTGTCCTAATAAATACACAGTATTGCAAAAGTAGGTACTTTCACTGAAATGGACAGATGCTGATTAATACATGAATTAGGTCTACAATATTGCAAATATTGACCACGACACACCATATTTATATTCCCTTGAGGTCCCAGTTGATTGCCACAGTTAATTAGGCTTATTTAATATTTTACATTTGTTCAAAATACACTCACCAGCCACTTCATTGGGTACATGTTGCTAGTACCGGGTGGACCCCCTTTTGACTTCAGTACTGCCTTAAATCTTGGTGGCATAGATTTAACAATGTGCTGGAAACATTCCTCAGATTTTGGTCCATATTGCCATTGCATCATGCAATTGCTGCAGATTTGTCGGCTGCACATCCATGAATCGAATCTCCTGTTCCATTACATCCCAAAGGTGCTTGATTGGATTGAGATCAGGTGACTGGAGGCGATTTGACTAGAGCAAACTAATTTTTATGTTCAACAAACAAGTTTGAGATGTGAACCTAGACAGGGCGTGTTATCCTGCTGGAAGTAGCCATTAGAAGATTGGTACAATGTGGTCATGAAGGAATGGAGATAGTCAGCAACAATACTCAGGAAGGCTGTGAAATTTCAATGAGGCTCAGTTGGTACTAAGGGGCCCAAAGAGTGCCAAGAAAATATTCCTCACACCATTATCCCACCAAGGACTAGGCTTTTCCAATCTTCTATTGTCCAATTTTGGTGGGCCCGTGCAAATTTCTGAGTCAATTTCCTGTTCTGATGCTTGGTTTGAACGTCTTCTTGACCATGCCTAAATGCATTGACTAGCTGCCACGTGATTGGCTGATTAGATATTTGTGTTAACTAGCAGTTTAATAGGTATATGAAGTGGCTGGTGAGTGTAGAAGTCCTGCCCAGCTAGAGCGCTGAGTGAGAACAACAGCAGGTAAATCAGTCCCTCACAGGTTCAGGAATGGCAAATTAATTTGCTATAAACAACCATTATATGCACAGTTTGCATATTTAAATGGTCACTGCACACATTTCGCATAACAATGTCAAGACGTCTCATAAAACTTACCCGTTGCAAAAAAGGCTTACAATGTCAACCAGTTATGGCAAATACAGGGGTTAAATCCATCCACAACTTGACACATATTTTCCCTCATTCATGCATGTGAAAAAATGGACAAACATTACAAATGTCAACATTTCAGCTGCAAACTGAAGAATTTAAAACCTGGGGATGTCATGAATTCTCTAGGAGCACGTCTCTAAAGACCAGGGATGCGGACAGCCGGCAACAGATGACTAGACAAATCATTTCATTTACATGTTTTAGAAAACATGGCTTAGCAAGATGGCTTATCTTTGTATTCATAACAGAATGATGTGTAGTAAAATTCGAGATTCTAGTCATTTTCATGAAAACCAGGATATCTTTGGTTTATAAAAGATATGGATACGTTTTTCAAACACATCTTTGCATTTTAAAGGAATTCTAAATGATGAGCAACATACTATCTGATTAAAGTTATGAAAAATGTAGCCCTTAGTTTCATGATATGTATTGTAAGTTGATGCACAGTTTTAGAGTTACGAAAGTACGCCTAGCAAATGGACTGTTGTAAATTCATGTTCCATATCACAATTGCCATGATTATTTAAAAAATACTGTACATATTTGCACAACAGTTATTCACACAGCTATATGCAAGGCTGGATGTACACTCACGGAACCTTTTTGTTTATTATGTCAAGATATTTGATCTTTACTTTTAACACTACTGACAGACAAAATATAACCCACTGTAATATCATTACACTATTTTTTCGATTAACAAAACTACATAATTGCATTTTCATTGCACTGAAAAAGCATCAGTTTTATTCTGGTTTACAATTGGATTGCATGTATAACCCATTTCATTTTCCTCTCACTGTTCAAAACAGTTTAAGATTGGGGCTTTGACTAGAGTATTATTTGCTTTATTGTTTTGGATTATTGTCCTGTTGTGAGACAATTCTTTTCCTGCTTTCGGTTTAAACAGAGGGCCTGAAATAGTACTTCTTATTTTGTTTGCGGTGATTGGTTTTAATTTCCCTTTTACCCTGATTTAAAACATCAGTACTCAGCTTACCTTTTCATTTTTGGGGGGGAAAGCGGGGTGATTTACCCCTATTTCTCCCCACACTATTCGTCATGTCCAGAGCCGTAGAGAGAGAAGAGTTGCGACACTCTTAGATTTCCGGAACTATTACATTTCCCGAACTATTTGAGGCTGCATACCCTGGAAGTGGGCTTCGAAAGCGTACAACCGAGTCCAATGGGAGTGTCACTGCTCTGTTTTCTCTATCACTTTGGTCATGTCCAATTCCCCAATTTGACCTTGTGTTGTCAGGAACTCAACAGCTGGTGTGGGATCGATCACGTGCCTCCTCTAAGCACATGGTGCCAAGCCGGTCAGATCTTTTGTGAATTCTGTCACTCTCAAATCAATTAACTGTGACAAAACATGAGTATTCCATGCAATGCAATACACAAACGTCTTATATAAGCAGAATGGCAAAATGCCAGACACATGTGCAATAAATACTATTTTACCAAAAAGGGAACTATGAATAAAAATGTCATGCCCTCTCGCCCGCGAGATAAACTACTTTAAACGATTTGACTGCAAAGGAATTTCTATCTTTTATTTACTTGTGAACTTCATCTTCCATTACTAAAATAAAGATCAAATATCCACATGTCAAACAGACATCTTCCTTATATCACTGTACATTTCATTAACAAATCATCAATTAATGAAGGTCAAAATGGTTTCATAATGTTGCCTTTTTCAGAGCAACTTTGAAGGCACATGAAGGAGAGAACGTCACATTGGGAAGAAATTAAATCCCACAATATATACACAGGATGGTGAGTTTGGTCTCAGTACAAACTCTTAAATAAAATACCACACTACAAATAAACTGACTCAAAATGTACATTATAACATTCACATAGCTATTCACAGGAATGATGATGACGGAAATGGAGCTATAGCCCAGTTCCACTGCAACGCCATCTTATATGGCATAAACCACAATTACCATTGATTGACTGGTCTGTCCAGATATAGTATATACCACAGTACACTACAAATCATTTATACTCAGAGATGGGCATAAATACTGTAATAGATTACTTTTCTGGGTTGGGCTGAGTTCACAACTTTTGGGAAGTTCCTCGGTAAGACCCTAATGACCAGGCAAAAGAAGTTCTGTAATTTTAGAATGTTTCCCATTGTTCCAATTGAAGGATTTAGTTTTTCATAGCTCACTGGTAAGTTATTAACTATTTTTACCTGGTCATTATTGTCGTACTAAGGAACTTCCCAAAAGTTGTGAACTCAGCCCAACCCAGAAAAGTAATCTATTAC
>JACXGM010001585.1:0-53540 GCA_016801145.1 Umbra pygmaea
AGGTTCATGCTGATTTTCTCTCTTTTGACTTTGGGGCCAACTAGGAGGATTTCTGTTTTATCCTCGTTTAATTTTAGGAAATTAACACTCATCCAGTTATTTATGGCAATTAGGCACCTAGACAGTGAGCTTATTGCATCTATGTCATCTGGCTCTATGGAAATGTATAGCTGTGTGTCATCAGCATAGCTGTGGAAATATCTTATATTTATAAAAAATGTGAGGGGTGTACTCACTTTTGTGAAATACTGTAATTGCTGTCAATCAGATTAAGATTGTGCTATTGCTAGCTAATGTTAACTATTGTGCATTCTTCCGACTGCACTGTGGTCACACTTACAGTTTCACACAGTGGAAGTGTTCACTAACTTCATCAAAAAAAGCATACACATAATCTACCACAGCGATATTAAAAGTATTTCACATATTTAAACCTGGACAGAACAATGGCTTGTTTTATTCAACTACATGCTACAGTGGCCGAAAGTAAATTATTGAAAAATCAAGAAAGAGTAGAGAAGAAATTTTTAAATTAAGAAGCATTGTTCTGACTTTGTTTTATTTACATTCATTATGGTATTTGAATGTTGATTAGAGTTTAAACTGTAACTGCTAGAAAGTCATAGTCAGATTCAAGCTAGCAAGTGACAGATATCCTCAGAAATAAAGTGAATTCATTACATGGTAACCTCAAATTTGTAGCTAAAACCTTTTGTCACATCCTATGTTTTGGTTAAAAGACTCAGTCACAACAGTTTAAATAAATGTACATAGTTAAAAGACTCAGTAAATACATTTAGCATTATACCATGTTACTTCTAACTGGGAAACATTTGTCAAACACATTCAGTAGTAAATAATCTGAGTGACTGCTAGATTCTTTTTTCATCTGCCTGCCTGAGTGGCTGTTTGACCAAAAATGTCATTTAAGGCCCTGTTGTATGTGGTGGCACTTTTGGATTGGTGCTCTATTCTGTCTAGATGGCCTTAGTTCTCTGGCCAAGAGCCTTGATGCCCTCTGAAAAATGACAAAAAGTCCTCCCTGAAAACAAATGTACATTTTTAGAAGAAATTCCCTGGGTTTGACGTGACAGATGGAGGGATGTATTGCTTGTTCCCCAGAAATTCAGACATGCCTGTTGATCACAATAATGTATGTGTGTATAACTCCTTCACTGCCTGTGATTGAGTTAAAAGTGGTAGCTAATTAGATTTAGTGAATCTCACTCAGGATGGGCAGGACATCCAGACCTATATAAAACTTGTAGTTCTTTACAGACCGAAAAAATGATGGTGCCACCTTGTGTATTTATCAATTGTGAGAAAATGCTACAGTGACTTGTAGCAGAATTGGTATAACACAGCAATTTAAAATGCAAAAGAAAACATTACTATATTAATTTTTCAATCTTGCTAGTCCTTCCATACTAGTGATTACGCTAGCTGTTCTCATGGCAATACATGAGTAACGTACGTAATGGACATTTTGCCGCATTATGTAGACAGACTTATGGATATTTTCACGGTGTAGGTGTGGTGTAGAGAGAGGGAGACCAGAGCAGGCAGTAGATGGTTGTTGTTTGTTTTTAATGGACAATCCAGGAAACATACATGTATTGCAGTTGTAGGCGAACAATTGACGCGAGTGCACAACGAGTATACTTATATAGCTTACTATGCTCTCACAGTGGCAAAAACTCTGACACCTAACATACAAGTAAAGAGCATACGCATAAACTCAAGCACATACCACACTCTTTTCACAACCGAGTGCAGTTGCAGGTGAACAAGTAAATGCGAGTGCACAACAAGTATATTTACAGTGCCTTGCGAAAGTATTCGGCCCCCTTGAACATTTCGACCTTTTGCCACATTTTAGGCTTCAAACATAAAGATATAAAACTGGAATTTTTTGTGAAGAAGCTACAACAAGTGGAACAACATTTTTTGGATATTTCAAACGTTTTTAACAAATAAAAAACGGACAAATTGGGCGAGCAAAATTATTCAGCCCCTTTACTTTCAGTGCAGCAAACTCTCTCCAGAAGTTCAGTGAGGATCTCTGAATGATCCAATGTTGACCTAAATGACTAATGATGATAAATAGAATCCACCTGTGTGTAATCAAGTCTCTGTATAAATGCACAAGAGGCCCATGATCACTCTGGATGAACTGCAGAGATCTACAGCTGAGGTGGGCGAGTCTGTCCATAGGACAACAATCAGTCCTACACTGCACAAATCTGGCCTTTATGAAAGAGTGGCAAGAAGAAAGCCATTTCTGAAAGATATCCATAAAAAGTGTCATTTAAAGTTTGCCACAAGTAGGGGTGCAATGGATAAAAAAACACACGGATCGGATCGTTCCTCGGATCAGAGTCACGTATCGGATCATTTTTCGGATCAGCAAAATAAAAAAAATAAAAAATAATTGGAATTTGGGTTAGTTGTTTTTATAATGGTTATGATGAGCGATATGGGAGAGAAATGTGGTTGATATTGATCGTTGTTTAGGTACATTAAATCACGTTAAACCTTTTCCTCGCCATAGGAGTCAATGAAGAAGAAAACTTTAACGTAACATTACTTTTCGTTTTGTTATTTTGACAGGCTTAAGTGTTCAACAAGATATGGCCATGAGAAATTTGGTGATGATTGACCATTGTTTAGGTACATTAAACCACGTTAAGCTTTTTCACATTAAGCGTTTTAGTATGTCCCGTATGCGATGGGATGTCGTAACGTGGCTCAAGCACTTGAGCATGTGTTTCAAATCCTCCTTTTGCACAACCGAAAATGGCCTCATGTCTGCACCTATAAACACACCGACAGCATTTGTGATGGCTTTAGCCCGGTCTGATTAATTGCTTAAATGCCACGGTGATAAGCGGTTGTTTTGCATCTTTAGTTTTCACTCCTGTCAGTGAAACACCAGGGTGATGTCGCTTCAAATGCGTGGCCATGCTTGATGTGTTTTCACTGTGATATCGCTTTCTTGTGCCACAGTGCCCACACACTGTCATGGTTTTATCCACTAACCTCTTTCCTTCATCATTATATTTAACAGGGAAACCAATATGCTCCCATACAGGGGATTTAAATGACGCAGGGCGTTCAAGCTCCTTCGTTCCTCTGCTTGCCATGTGTGTGCCGAACCGAAGATATTGATCTGAACGGATCACGGATCAATGACGATCTGTTGCACCACTAGCCACAAGCCACCTGGGAGACACACCAAACATGTGGAAGAAGGTGTTCTAATTAGATGAAACCAAAATGGAACTTTTTGGCAACAATGCAAAACGTTATGTTTGGCGTAAAAGCAACACAGCTCATCACCCTGAACACACCATCCCCACTGTCAAACATGGTGGTGGCAGCATCATGGTTTGGGCCTGCTTTTTTTCAGCAGGTACAGGGAAGATGACTAAAATTGATGGGAAGATGGATGGAGCCAAATACAGGACCATTCTGGACGAAAACCTGATGGAGTCTGCAAAAGACCTGAGACTGGGACGGAGATTTGTCTTCCAACAAGACAATGATCCAAAACACAAAGCAAAATCTACAATGGAATGGTTCACAAATAAACATATCCAGGTGTTAGAATGGCCAAGTCAAAATCCAGACCTGAATCCAATCGAGAATCTGTGGAAAGAACTGAAAACTGCTGTTCACAAACGCTCTCCATCCAACCTCACTGAGCTCGAGCTGTTTTGCAAGGAGGAATGGGCAAAGATTTCAGTCTCTCGATGTGCAAAACTGATAGAGACATACCCCAAGCATCTTACAGCTATAATTGCAGCAAAAGGTGGCGCAACAAAGTATTAAGTTAAGGGTGCTGAATAATTTTGCACGCCCAAATTTTCAGTTTTTTATTTGATGAAAAAGTTTGAAATATCCAATAAATTTCGTTCCACTTCATGATTGTGTCCCACTTGTTGTTGATTCTTCACAAAAAATTACAGTTTCATATCTTTATGTTTGAAGCCTGAAACGTGGCAGAAGGTCGAAAAGTTCAAGGCGGCCGAATACTTTCGCAAGGCACTGTATATAGCTTATTATGCTCTCACAGTGGCATAAACACTTAAAAAATATATATTTATATATGTTGAAAGTACACATAAACTCAAGCACATACCACACTATTTTCACAACCTAGTACAGTTGCAGGTGAACAAGGAAATGCAAGTGCACAACAATACCGTATATATATTACCATGCTCTCACAGCGGCATGGGACGCTGATAGCTAACTTACAAGTAAAGTGTGTACACATAAACTTCCAAACTTCAACGACACACTTTTCACAACTTACATATAAAATAGTAGCTCCTGGACAGCCTCACACAACGAACAGATCATCAATGACCGACACCTCTCTCTAGTATGGCCACCCTTTATAAAGAGCAAGCTGGATAATAGAACACGGCGGAACGTAATCCTTAATCATCAGATCTAGAAGATACCAGCCTAACCTAAACCTAGCAACAGCCAAAATAGAGAGAGGTGTCATATGAACTTAAAAGGACATTACCTAGAAACCAAATTATACTAACAATGCAAAGAATTGACCTAACTAAACAGAAATACACATACAGTGGGGCAAAAAAGTATTTAGTCAGCCACCAGTTGTGCAAGTTCTCCAACTTAAAAATATGAGAGAGGCCTGTAATTTTCATCATAGGTACACTTCAACTATGAAAGACAAGATTTCTGGCTTTTCTTAGATCTTCTTATATTTTTATAAGACTTCTTCTCAAAGTTAAACAATTTCTTTGATGGCAGATGAGCAAAAACTTCACTGTTGTTCATCAGATGCAGGCAACATTTGATTTCTTCCACTACATCAACGCACATGATATTGAAATAATTGGGAAAGATGAGCAATGCATGTAAATCCCAAAGCAAGAGTGAAGATCAATTGTATCAGATTTACAATTGCATCTATACACATTGCAATTGTTGTCTAGAAAACTAGTTCATCTTGGTACTGAATGATTATGCAGTCTAATCTAATTCTTACTAGAATTGCTGGAAATATTTATAAAATACTTTATTTTTTTATTTTTCATTGTGGTTCATTTACATTTCAAATGTATTCTTGATCCTGGAGTTGAGATTGTTCTTTTTTGTGTATGTGTTCTAAGCACCAAAAAAGTATTGATAAGAAAATTCTTTAGTATGACTCATTTTTTTGTCCTTTTTGTCCTGTATAACCTTTCCACGGATATGCCCCGATTCAAACACTCATTGCATAAACACCAGGCAAACCAAGAAGACAACATTTATATAAGATGGTATTTTAAAGTGAAGGTTGCAGCTTGGTTTTGAAGTAAAACATCTTTGCATCCACTGGAGATTTTCCCCTGTGCCCAGTTGTGTTTCATGTCTTCTCTACTGTACATTTTCCCTTTGCTCTTTTTAAAGCTGCAGTGCAGTCAAAAACAAGATTTTCCTGTTTTTCTGATGATCCATTTTGGCTGTTAAGTTTAAATAATATTCCAGCTTTGAATATGTATGATAATACTTTGTTGTGTAATAAATCCTTGAATTTCAGCTGGTTTATGTGTAATGGATGATTCAATCTCAATCTGATTTTAATATTTAGTCTAAATCGGATTTATTTGCACAATGTATCCTCCTACTTTGAGGCTCTTTCTTTTTTTCTTTCTTTCTTAGATTTTAGGTAATTATACTGACTTAATCTGCACTGTGAATTTAATATTTTAAAAGTGATCATGTAACTAAAATGTACATTTAAATTTCTATGAGCACGTCCACATGACAAAATTAGTTATTTCAATTACAAAAAAGGCTGTAATTTGAATGTCCAAAGTATTTATAATCATGGTGAAAACAATAAACAAAATTAAAACTTGCAAACAATTAGCAATTTTTATTTTTTTCCACATTGAAACAAGTAGTTTAACCTTGCCAATTGGACTTGATTAAGTTGTAATCAATTTATTTGACAATTGTTTTCAGGATTAGGACATCTGACAAATTTCACACAATAATTCATACTCTTAAAATCGACACTATGTAACGTTCCATTAATTTGTCCTGTTGGGCGGAATTTTACGAAGATTTTAAAATGTTTATGTATATATAGGAATAATACATTGACAATATAACCAATCCCTGAAAATACACACCAATATAACCAATTCCTGAAAATATTATTTTGTCCATAATATGCATTTGTTTATAGTTCGATATTGTGAAATGTCAATTTTGCTATCCTACTCTTGTCTACTAGTACTGAAACATTGTTTTTGTTTTTTGTAGTTTTCGAAAAAGTTAAATAGTGCAGGTTTAATATTAAATTATACATTTCCACAATGATCCATATTGTGTTTAGTGTCTCTATGGAGTCATCTTATCTATATAGTTATTATTAACTTTTTGTAACAAAATCAGATCAGCGTTGAACCTTTCAGAGATCTGAGTCATAATGGTCCATGTTGCTTGGGTTGCATAAACCTTTATATAATGGAAAACTGAGCAACAGAGGGACAGAGAGCAAGATAAAAATGGGATGAGAAAATAAAATATTTATTCAAAGCCATTTTTAAATTGTATTTTTTCCATTTAAAGATACACCATTGCCAAGTTGGTCAAAAATGAAGGTAACATACATGACAACCACCAGAGACAATAGGATGTGTACACCACAACTAGGCACAGTAAAGCCTCAGCACTTTCGTTTGTTTTTGTAGCTTGCTGGTAATGAAGAAGAGTAAGTTCATGGATAATTAAATACAGTAAACTGAATGGTAATGACTGATCAGGATATTCAGAGAATTCAGAGAGGAGATGAGAGCGGGTGAATGTAGTGTGCCGAGCCACATTAATGCATGACGTCCCTAATATACTTACATAGCGAATTCCCTCAGGAGTAAGATTTGATTCATCTTTGCTGTTTACCATTTTGGAGTTGCAATCTGTGGAACATCAAAAGCCTACCATGCCACTTAACACAGTTTGCAGGTTGCCTTGGGGGCCAGGGGTAGGGTGACTGGAGGTACAGGAGCACGTGGTAGTGGGGGTAAGGGTATGGGTGTACAGGGACTGGTGGTAGGTGGGTAAGGGTATGTGGGTACAGAAGCCAAAGGCAGAAGGCCTGAGCCGTCGGGATGCTGGGGATGGTACCTTGGGGTAAGGGGGGTGAGAGTGTGGTAACTTGGGTTATGGTGGCTGGGATAGATGCCTGGGTGTAGGTGGGTTGAATGTAGGTTGAGTCTTAAAGCTCTGTGATAATGGAAACCATGTAAATGGGCAGATACATCATATCACATATAGTCAACAGGTTCACCAAACACAGAGCTGCCATGTCAACATTAGTATGCATGAATTTAAGTCTGTGTGAATGCATGTTTACATGACATTCTGAAAATCCTCTTTTCCTGATCCCTGACATGTTGACTGTACAAAGATATTGTATAGGAATGTGCAGTCTGTGCATTTCTGTGAGACGTGTGTAATCTCTGACTCCATCACAATGATTTAGACAGGAAGAACTCAGGTTTCTAGTGACACTTGAAGTGCTCATCCATAGAAAATGTCAGATTCTGACACTGACTCACGTCTGTAAATTCACTGGCAGAATTGACATACTGTCTGTCATACGGGATAGTGTTTATGAAATGTTTTTGGAGGGAGATTTTGGCTCTGAGGCAGAGATAACTTGCCATGGACGTAGGAGTAGTTAAACACTAATATTGAATGTTGTTTGATTAGAAGTGATTTGTTACATAACAAGGTAATATGATTAATGAAACAATATGGTCTCCATAAAAACATAACAACACGCTCCAATTAAACAAGCTTAATATCTTTAGCTTGTTGGTTGCTCATCATTCATTAAAATCTGAAGGACTGGCAGTGTTGCTTCTCTGCTGATCATGCAGTTTATTAAAAGGTAATGACAAAATGACAATTACTTAAGCTCGAACCCTCTTCTTGATGCATAAAAGTTGCACTACAATTAGCACTAGTAGATAACCCTTAGAAAGTAAGTTGCCTCTCCACATGAAATTGATATTACAGTTAGGAGAGGACTATCTCTTTATCCTTGAGAAACCGAGAATCCATTCATCGGCTGGGCTCGAAAACCTGACTGACACAAATGGATCATTGGGAATAAAAGTGTCCCAGCAGTAATTATGTTACAACGCTGCTGCTACCACACATGACCTGAGAGCTGGAGGTGTGGGTGTGTGTGGGGGGCTCTTCCTCTCTTCCCTCAAAACGTTTCCTTTCTGTTTCCTTTTAAGTTCACTCACAAACACATGTGCACATATGCCTACACACTCACACAGAACTCCAGCCCAGCAACTTTGGATTAGACCGGGACATTTACTAAGCTGTTTTCTGAACTTCAATGTCTGTATAGAGAATATACCTAAATAGTTTTGAGTAACTGGCTATTTGCTAGAGTATACATTTCGGCAGGACACTGTATCTCCAGTGACTTCCTGGTCTATGATTCTTCTCACCGTGCCTTCCAGCCAAAGGGAAATGTGTATTAGTTTTGTTCTCCCTCTTGGTTTCAACATCCACGGTTTTAGGAGCCAGTATGGTGAGAAGAATATGCCATATTAAAGTCACGTCTATGGCTTCATCTCGTGGACCCTAAGGCATTTAGTCAAAGTCACCTTGCCTTGTCCTCTCATCATTTGACATCACTGTGTGACAGAGAGTCAGGGTGTCTTGTCTGAGAGTGTTCGGTTTCCATGTCAGAAGCTCATGTCCTTTGTCTTCTTTTCATTTTGAATATGTAGCCTATTATCTGAGCTTTACCTTACCTTGAAAGGTTGTCATTGTCACTGTGTTCAGCATTAAATAGAGAAATAATTTAAAAGAATCCTACTTTAAAAACGTAAAAAATATACCTACCTTAAAAAGCTATAAATGTCTAAATTATGTTCTGTCATATATTTCTTTTTTGCATATGTCCCTGTCACACTGTTAATTGATGGATGATTTGGATGTTCACTGTGTGGACAATTGATAGGCATGTTGTATTCTTGAGGTTTAACTTTATTATTAAACAACTACAGTGCTCTCAGTCAATCCAAAATGTACAGTAAATACACTTCAAACCTGAATAGTTAAGAAAGTAAATGTTAGGTCTTGGGTTTCTTTGGAGAATATCTATGTGTACACAATTGTTGAGCAATTATTAGTGTGCAGAATAATTATGCAACTAAATGAAAAATGAAAATCTTCCCATCGCACTTGTTGATTTTCTTTTGTTGAAGTGAGAATAAACACTTCAAAATGTACAAACAAATATTTCTGACATTTAAAATAAATCAGTGACAAAACAGTCATAAGCCTTACATTCATGAAGTCTGTCAGTTTCTTGATCTGTTTATGATACATTTTTTGTTTAGCAGCAACCACAGCCTCCCAGACACTGTTTAGAGATGTTTACTGTTTTCCTTTACCATACATCAGATGTTTAAGAAGGGACTACAAGTTCTTAATAGGGTTTAGGTCAGGTGAGAAAGGGGGCCATGTCATTATTAATTCATCTTTAAGGCCTTTACTGGCTAGCCACGCAGTGGAGTACTTCGATGCATGCAATGGAGCATTGTAGGGATCAACCGATATGGTTTTTTTAGTGCCGATGCCAATACCGATTGTTTTTCATCAGCCTTAGCCGATGACCGATATGGGCTGCCAATTTTTTTGAGCTGATATTTGGAGCCGATACTGCTTTTGCTCCCTCAATTTACATAATAAAAAATACACAATGATAAAAATGATACAACTCTCAATTTAAAAAAGAAACATTTATTGAACTTAAAAAAACAATATTTAACAAATAGTAAAAACAGGTGAGGTAGTACAAGTAAGAACAAGTCGATAAACAATATTTAACAAATAGTAAAAAGAGGTGAGGTAGAACAAGGGGCAGTGCATGGTCTGCACGTGAACTGCAGCGTCTTCAGCAACACAGAGCTGCCTGTGTGGACGCCTGTCTGTAAAAATCGGCAGGAAAATCGGTGAACGCAGCAGCCGCGTATCGGCCTATGCTGATACATGTAAAAACACATATCGGCCTGATATATTGGCCTGCCGATAAAATCAGTCTGTCACTAGAGCATTGTCCTGCATAGGGGTGTCACAACACCAAAAATTCAGTAGTCAGTGGCAATACCAGTAAAATTACACAATTCTCAATGCTGATTTTGATACCATGGTAAAAAAGGACTTGAAACATGAACTTCTTTATTAAAATACTTGAAAAATATCAAAATGTCAAAAAGAACAATGTGCAATAAAGCATAGAACAACATAATAATGTGCAATTAATGCTCATAGTGCAACAAATAGTGTCCCCAGGCACATTTCAGACATCTTTTCAAAAGGTACTGTGCAAAAACAACAACAGTGCAAAACAAAACAGTCGATATAGCAGAGCAGCCATTCAGCTAACAAGATGAACATGTTTTTTTCACAATATTGCACACCTTTTCTTGGCTAGTTCAAAGTTTAAAGAGGAAAACCAACATGTCAACATGGACTTGGGTAAGTCGGGAATGATTGTGTGTAATGTGGTGGGCATTGGTCCCATGTATGGCTGTATTGTACAATAAAAGCTTTGAATCATCTGTTCTCATCAGTTTAATATCTGTTACGTTCCCCATTGGGGAACTATGTATATTCAATAGATTTTTTGAAAAGGGAGTCGGAAGCGGGGCTTGCTTTGTCCGCTACACGCATCGACTCGGTATTGCAGTACCTCCGGGAACGGTGCAACCATTTCAAGTGTGAAAATGAAAAAAGTATTTTATCCTCCCCTGAACGAAGCTAACTACCTAGCTAATGATTTTTCGCAACTGGAGGAGAAGCTCTTTTTGTTTGCTTTTGGGTAAGTCAGGATGCTGCTATTGCTAACACTGTTATCTTCGCTAACAGTGCCTACGGTGCTTCAAAAAATGGGCATTGTCGGTGTTTTGTCATTTTAGAACCGGAAGGTGTCGGTAGTATTGGTTCTCATGACATCCCTAGACCTGCAGAAAAATCATGGTCTTGAAAGTTGCAGATATTTTCCTGTACCACCGCTTGAATTAAGTGCCTTCTCAATACTGGCAGTAGGTTTCGGAGTTCAGTTTGAGTCCATCTTCAAACCAAAAAGGTCTAACTAGCTCATCTTTAATAATACCAGCCCATACTAATAGCTCATCTCCACCTTGCTGGCGTCTGAGTCACAGTGGAGCTCTGTGCCCGTTATTGACTGATCCAGCCATGGTCCCATCCCATCTATCTGGTCCATCAAGAGTCACTTTCATCTCATCCGTCCATAAAACCTTCAAAAAATCTCTCTTCAGATATTTCTTGGACCAGTCTTGACGTTTCAACTTATTTGTCTGTTTCAGTGGTGGTCGGGTTTCAGCCTTCCTTACCTTGGCCATGTCTCTGCCAATACACATCACCTAATATGCATAATTACAATAACCATTCAAGTTTATACAGCTTGGAGTTGGAACATATGCATAATAATGATGATATGGTGAAGTTACTGACTTGCCTATTAATTGTGCACACAGTGTAGTGGTCTAAAGCGATTTCCTCTGAAAGCAGTGCCAGTTGATCCGGTGGGGTTTTCCTGACTATGTCATTGTGGAGGTGATAAGTAGCTTTGCTTCTCCGTATTCCTGTCTGTAGCTCTGTCTTCTCAGCCAGAGTTAGGTGCTAGCAGGATGGATGATTGTTTGAACTTGCATTGATCCAATGTGGGATTACAGCTGGGCCAGTGGAGAGTTGGAGTGAGGTAGCAGTCATCTTAGGCAGAGATTAACCTCTTAAAGCCAGGCCTGCTCTGGTCTGCCTATTCAACACAAATGCTCAGCAGTTCCTGTATACTATACCTCATTGTCCAAATATCTATGTCAATGGAAAATATTAAAATAAACATGAGTACCGTAGGTCATAATCTTTAGTCTTCAATTCTTTGTCTAAGCCAGATGCATGCTGGAACAGTTAAACATGTGGAGAAGCTTTTTCTCATGTCTCATATACCATAACTTTAACAAACCATTATTCTTTATGTTACCCTGTTATCACAGACTCCGTTGATTGAGAATGGTTAACCAGGTGAAAAAGAACACAGCAGACTTCTAAACAAAAAAAACCTATCAGCAAATCACAAATCATGAAGGAATGTCAAGAGAGAATTTAAGTAGTACTGTACGTGTGTGCATACGTTGATACGGAACGTCCTGGAAGGTATACAAACTCAGTGTGAAGTAGCTAGTCAGTTTGTTTACTTGTTAACATACAGCGCTGCCCCTACTATGGAACAAGTGCAATTGACTTTAGTGTTTTTGAGTGCTCTGCAATTGTCACATCAAAACAGTAGGAATGAGCATAAATAATTATATTAACCAGACAGGTACTGTACATCTCTACACCTGCCTCAACACAGACCTGAAACATTTGGATACACACTCGCAAAAGTCTGGGAGGTACCTGTAGCCAATGTGGCACTCACTATTTCAGAAGGTCGCATCTCAGTTTAGCAATATCTGCAAGTACGATAACATCTTGCTTGGGGAAAATAAGACTTAGAAATTATTACCATTTTTAAAAAAATAACTGAAATACACACATGCAAAATATAAAACAAAATAACCTACAATACAAACTCCTACATCGAATCCTCAAAGTTGGGTAATAATGACTTAAAATACATGAATGTAAAATCATGTCTAATTAAAATGTAATAAAAAAAACTAATTGTTCATGCAATTTTTTTTAAAGTAATAACGTTGAAACAACGTGGCCGCTGTGCCCTTTACAGCAACTTTATTGCAGGCAAATGTTTGAATCATAATTGCAGCAAACTACGAGTGTCTAAGACTCAGGTAGAAGCCGATGTGAATTGGCTTGACACTATCCAATTGTGAGTGCTAGGCATGTTGAACAGGATTGTTTCAACGTTTTGCAATTTGGTGACTTGCCTACAGGCTCAGTTGAAGACACTGGCCTGAGAATGTTCTTTAATACAAACGCAAATGTTTCCACTGACTTCTGGTTGAGAAAGCAATGTGATGAAAAGAAAAACAGTGCGGCTAGATGTGCTAAATCAACTCTCCCAAACATCATAATCATGGTTTGGGAATCAAGATATTGGAACAATAAAGAAAGATCATGTGATAAAAAAACATTGCAGAATGGCTACAGTAGCTTTCACTTGTCTGTCACATCCAGTCATTTTGAATCAAAAAGCCTTTGCATTCTTTTTGATGTGTAAAATGTTGTCTTAACTTAATGTCATAATGCTTAGTAGTCATCTTTAAACAAATATTTTCTTCTGGAATGAGGAAGGTACCCTGAGCATCGATGCACAAAGTGTACCCTGTAAGGAGTCCAATATTCCCACCATATTTAAAGCATGGTTAATAGACTAGACACTCTACCTCTCATTCTCAAAGCCTCACACTAATTTTCGTTCACACACCCCTTTGGTAGATCTTATTAATTATATCTCATTAGTTGCCTTGGAAACAGAGGTGAGGAATGCAGAGTGAGAAAAAGAGATAGAGATGACGAGGGGGGGACGGAGAAGGAGGCAGGAGTGGAGAAAGAGGCAGAGAGAAATGGAGAAAGTGGCTGTTGAAGGATCAGCCATGTGTCAGATTAGCATCAGGAGACAGTAACCGTAGTGATGCAGATGCTGAGGCCACAATTATCCGTGTCCCTGCTGGAGTAGGAGATAAGCGCGCGTTCACAAAGGAAGGTGTAGGAGAGGGTGAGAGAGTGGCTGGCTTACCTCCCCGCCCCCCAGGCCAACACCCCCGTTTTACAGGTACAGCACAGCCCAATGAAAGCAAAGAAAGAAAGAGATTCATTTCTGAAAGCCTTTATGTTTGGTCTCGCTAAAATAAAGGACCAAGAACTGCTCTGTGTCCCATTTCTGCTTACAATGAAACAGAGCAATTTCTTTCCAATTTCTTGTTATTGGATTTAATATTTTTACTGTTTTACATGGTGGTTTCCATGGTAAGTATGAACTTTGCTTAATCATTATGTAGTGCTCATTAGTTTACTGTGTTATTGGAGTAGTGATTCATCATTATGTAACTCAGGAAATGTTTCATTATCAGTCCTGGCCAAAACAAGGAAAAGCCTGAAGTCTTAGTGAATAGAAAGTATTTGAGTGTGGTAGTGGCAGCATGTTCCTGCCCAGCCTGTCTAATGACCCTGCTTTGTAAACATTATAAACACACACAGACAATCCACAGGAGATCATTGTTTATGTCATTGTTTAGTCTCAAGAGTTTCTGTCAGAAGAGTTAACAAGTGGAGTCGCTCTTCCTCCCTTTTTTCCCTCTTTTCTTCTTCTCTCCAGCCTTGTGCGCTGAGCATTTAGAGGGGGTCCTGAAAAACAGGAAGTGGAGAGGCAGGAAGTTGAGTCTTGCCTGCCCACGCTGTGGTGTGCTAGAATAGTCCAAGTGAGGTCGTCACTCACCGGAAGCACATTGTCATGGCTCTGCTCAGGACTTTGGCCGCAGGCCAAATTTAGAGGAATAAAAGTGAACACTTAGGCTGTTCAGAAAGCATGCAGCCGTCTTCAACAATCAAAGCTTTAGACGTCGTTCTTTGCTTTATTTCTAACATTGTCGTGCTCTGGATGTAGTATCAGACTCGTGCGATAATTGATAACGTCATAACATGTCGTAACATGTCGTAACATGTCGTAACATGCTCAATATCAGGGTCAACAATAGATCGCGTACTTCTGATGAAATGTGCCATGTACTGTTGTGATGCAGTTTGAGATGTAACGGGAGGTCTAGGCCTTTAGCTTTGTGATTACATCCAGAGCTTATTCAGGCTTACTGCCTGGGAGGGAGTGAGGTGGATGGGCTGTGTTCCGTAATTACAGTGGGAGTGGAGCATGTTTTATTGAGTGTGAAAGGGCAGACCCCATCACTAACTCCCTCTTCTCCCAGAGGCCTGCCTCACAAGATGGAGTAGGGGACAGAGAGGGGCTGCTATTGGAACACATTCGCCAACATGTGTGGTCAAAAATCACTCTTACGTTGAATTAAATGTTGCTAACAACTGTTTTTTTTTTGGTTGTCAGTTAAGTTCCTTTTTCCCCCGCAACATTTTGTGGGACGTGTAGGTGCTACTGATTTAGATGTAAGCCTGATATGGTCTGGTCTCCAGTAGAGACATATTGCCTGCACATTGATTGGTGAAATGTTTGTTAAGCAACTTTCAGAAGTGCACAGTATCAAGGTCCCCAAGAGTTCATAGTGAGAAAGATACATTTGCATACACGCAAGGTTAAATGAATGGAATGCCATTAGACTTTCAGTCATTGCGCTAACTTTAAATTGGCTTGTAATACTATTGTTAACCATCCACAGCTGTCCCACAGTAATAGTTATTGGTTGTGGATGTATAATTGTTTCATTTCTCAGCTTCAGGAAGATATGCATTCACATTTTGTGTGCTTGTTCTGAGATGTTTTCTAAGGAATCCACCCGAATAAACTGTTGTTATCTTAAAAATGATAAGATAATGTAATGTTAAAGATAACACTCATACAGGTTATGCCTTCTTTTACGGTAAGAATGAAAATACCAATCTGTTTTAATGTCGAGTTGTCATCTTCATTCTACAATCTTTATGTCTCCAACATCCCAAAATGTCCACTTTTTGAGAGTTACACTCTCACACTATACACATACATTAAAGCTGACTTTTTTAAAGGTCTTATAACATTCTGTGAGACAATTTCTGATTTTGGCATGCAAATGTAGTCCGACATGCTGGATCGGCCTGGTACGCATGGGTTCACATGACTCTGGGGAAGAATGTAGTGCTTAATTCCCAAAATCTTTATCACAAACCGTATGGATACCATGTTAAATTCACCTAGAATCAACAGCCCATTATTTAGAGAAGATCTTAGTGTAATCTTACCAATAGTAATGCTAAACTATGGGATGTATGACTAATGTAACCCTGCTGTAGTTCTGTGTTATGCACATCCACCTGTAGCGAGGCGTGCCCTCCCAGGGCTGAGTAGTGACATGCTTTAGTGCTGGCCCCAGTCCCAAGGCTCACGTGCAGCAATAATCCACCTGGGTTTAGTAACTCTGCATCTCCTTTGATGCCATGGCTCTGCTCTGCTCTGACAGCCACAGAGATTACAGGTCTCTCAGTAAGACAATACTGGCCTATAGAGTCCATATAAATAAAAGCGAAAATATAACTAGGAATTCAACTGATTTATTTGTTTAGAGTTACTGTCATTCTACCTGCACAAAATGTGTCCAGACTATTGGAGATAAAGTGCAGCCACCCACTCTAAACAAAGCTGTAATTATACTGAAAAACAAAATAAGGTGTTATAGTGGCTTTCACTCTTCGCGTAAGCCATCGAGCCTTTCCCCAAAGCCTATTGATCACATGTAGACATACAGTACATGCTGACAATTCTAAAGACACAATAAATCGAAGGCTATGTTACTAATTGTTCACCCATCTAGTGGACTTTAGTTGAATTACAGAAAAAGACAAGGTTATTCAAAACACTTTCACCCTCCCATTCTTGTTTTGCATTTACTTTCATTGTAAAACAATGTCTTTACCTTGCTAGTTGCCATTTCACACTAGCTTTTTCACACCAACATACAAAAGGTTTAGTTATGAAGTTAAACTTGAAAAGGTATTTGTATTGTAATACTATTTGGAAGTGTCATAGCTACTTTCAATTTGTAAAGCTTATGCTGTGTTTTGCCTGATTGCTATAATAACTTACGAATCAAGCAAAAAAGACATCATCTGTATCAGTCCTGTAGCTCGATCAACTCTCCAACAATTGAACATTTCTCCAATGTGTGATTGCATTTCCCTCAAACCTTTACTCTGCAGTCTCTTATCTAAACTTACTTTTTTTAATGTGATATATTTGTACAAGTGTTTATTTCAATAGGCTGCTAACCCTACTTGAACAGTTAAGTCCATAAATATTTGGAAATTGACTAAGTTATTATTATTATTTCAGCTGTCTACCATAGCATTTTGGAGTTGAAAGTAAATAATGAACATGAGCTAAAGTTCAACTGTAATTTGGCAGTATTTGCATCCAAATCAGAATTTTTTATATGTGGTTCCTCCCTTTTCATGGTTCTAAAAGTATTTTACAAGTAAACAGATGAAAGGTCTAGATTTGATTTCAAGTGTGGCATTTGCGTTCGGAATCTGTTGTAGTTAACCATCAATATGACAGTGAAGTGAGCCATCATCATGCTGAAAATCAAAACCAACCTATCAGAGAGATAGCAGAATCATTACATGTGGCTCAATTAATTATTTGATAAATCCTTAAAAAGATGGAATGCACTGGTAAGCTGCCAAAAGGCCCGGAAGATCACGGAAAACAACTGAAGTAGATGACAGAAGAATTATTTCCCTGGTGAAAAGCAACAGTTTTAGAAGATAAAGATCACCTTCCAGAAGGTAGGCATATCTGTCAGTATTTACATTCAAGAGACTTCACCAGAGCCAATAGAGGATTTACCACAAGATTAAACTAGTTTAGAGTTGAAAAAACACCCTGTAAAGTTCTTGAACAACATCCATATTGACAGAGACAAAGATCAATTTGTACCAGGATGATGGGAGGAGAGAAGAGTATGGACTGGAGAAGGGAAGCATTCTACCTCATCTCTGAAGTATGGTGGAGGTAGTGTTATGGCATGGGCATGTATAGCTGCCAAAGTAACTGGTTCCCTCATCTTTATCGATAATGTGACTGCTGACAAAAGCAGCAGGATACATTATGAACAAAATGATATGCAAACTATATTATCTGCTCATATCCATCCAAATGCTGCAAAAGTAATTGGATGGCCCTTCACATAGTAAATAACAAACTACTAAAAACTGAACCTTGAGAAATTCCCTTCTAAACACCTAGGAAATGTAATTCAACAACAAGATTTTATAACTCTTAAATCACAGGCAAGTGTCCCTAGACAACCCAAGTGTCATCAGTTCATTCGACAGAATGGTCACGGTCAACTGTTTCAAAAGCCTTTGACAGGCCGAAGAGACAATCAAAGAGACATCATCATTTAAGAGCAACTTGCAGGTTAAATTGATAACTAAATTAATAGTTAATGTTTTCGGAAGGAGTCTTTTAAAAACACATATGTAAGAATTTCTATGTTACACAAAAAATAAATTTTGATGAAAATGTGCCCATAATAAGCCAGGCTCCGCCCATCTAGCAACGCATGACGTAGGCAAAGGCAAATACGAGCTGCGCTTTGCTCTCTCATTGCGTTTGTCGATGTAGTTAGAGCAGTGGTGAGAGACCGCGCGAGATATAGAGAAACTGTTACAGTAGTCATAATCGTAGCAGCTTAGTTTCACTTTCGTTTTCATCCGTAATTTGAGCATGAATTTGACAAACTACCTCGCGTTACGTCACTTCTGTAACGCAAGGTTAAATCACTTCCGTAACGCAAGGTTAAATCTGTGATTTATAGATGCAGATGTTATTGTTAATTACAATTTTATCTCTAAATATTTTTTTTGGCAGTTATCTATTTCTCCAATCTAGTTGTTTTTCATTACTGTACACTATTCTATATTGAGGTGTCCAACCTGCAAGTTGCTCTTTAACAATTAATTTTGTTGCTGTAATAGTTCTATGCCGGGATCTAAAGCCAGATTGATATTCATTCAAGATGCAATTTTCAGTTAACAAAACAGGCAGCTGTGCAACTACCAGAGACTACAACAATTTTGCTACACAGGACATCTTTGAAATTGGAATGACGCGACCAGGATACAATCCCTGGCCACGTGACACAGTTCTGATGCAATGCAAAACAAATTGGCTATTGAAGCGATAGGTAGCCTGTTAAAGTAAGCTATTGCTATCTTCAATATCATAAATGAGAATCTGTTCTCAACGTGCTTACCTGGTTAATTAAAGGTTAAATAAATAAAAAAGATATATAATGAAGAGTATTTCAGCAAAGGTGATGCTTTGTTGGTCAGAATTTTTCTGCATAATTGATGCTGTAGCATTGGCCAATATAGATTGTAAATGTGTATTGAACCAAAGTCCATAATAGTAAATCTTATGTAAAATAGTGAACATGTGTTTAGACATTAAATAAATAATTTTAAAGGGATTGTGTCTTGTCTACACATAAAGATGCTTTACTGAGCAGAGTGGAGTCCAACTGCTGTACAAGGGACCTCAGCTTGTCATCTCATATTTACTTAACAGAAATGTCATGACACAAGGCATTACACCACAAGAGCCCCCACTGTGCTCGACTGGCAATGACAGAACCTCTCACAATTTACAGATGAGTTGGAATGTTTGTGCTTAGACCTTATATTGTACAGTAGACCTTAAAGTCATCCAATCTTTAGAGTAAATTATATTATCAGACATACACACTCATAGAGACACCAGTAGAAAAAGTGTCAGAATGAGTATTTGGACATGGTGAATGAAAAAATAGGCTGTCACCTTCAGCTTGTTGTGATGTGGTTTAGGGAAATTCTTAATGGGGCTTTGTGTGGTTAGTTTCCTAAACGTGGAGAGCCATGCGTGGGCTTCTGGCTAGGTTATCTGATATTGAGTCGGTGGAGGTTAGATTCAGACAGCCAGACACTATAATGCCAGTGTCTCAAAGCCCTGATTACTGTAGGCCACTAGAACTACTGGCCATTTCTGCTCCCATTATTTTAGTAATCTCTTGTTGCTCTTTTCTCCTTGGTTACTATAATTCTGGTGGACTTTAGCTCAATGCTGTAAAGTTAAACTCAACATGAGGTACTGCTTCATAGGGAAATATAGGTGTTTAGGCATTTCTCTATTAGTTTTTAAATTATTTACCTGGGTCAGTAATGAATGGTCCTAAAGAATAATGTATATTTCACTTAGAACTAAGAGCAAATGTAAGAGTTCATGGGTCCTGCTAAAGTCTGAACCAGAATGGATGTTGGCAGGTTGCAGAGTACCTCACAAGGGAACAACCTGAGACTCTTAATCATCGTGCTCTAAAGCTGACAGCACCCTGGGTCAGGAAGAATGACTGAAGCTTTGCTCTAGGTGTTCATAGTAGTGAATCTCTGCTCTGTCTCCATAACTTTTACTCTAGGTGTTCATATTAGTGAATATCTGCTCTGTCTCCATAATCGTAACTCTAGGTGTTCATAGTAGTGAATCTCTGCTCTGTCTCCATAACCTTAACTCTAGGTGTTTAAAGTAGTGAAGCTCTACTCTGTCTCCATAAACGTAACTCTAGGTGTTGATAGTATTGAATGTCTGCTATGTCTCCATAACCGTAACTCTATAGTAGGTGTTCATAGTAGTGAATCTCTGCTCTGTCTCCATAACCTTAACTCTAGGTGTTTAAAGTAGTGAAGCTCTACTCTGTCTCCATAAACGTAACTCTAGGTGTTGATAGTAGTGAATCTCTGCTCTGTCTCCATAACCTTAACTCTAGGTGTCCATAGTGGTGAATCTCTGCTCTGTCTCCATAACCTTAACTCTAGGTGTCCATAGTGGTGAATCTCTGCTCTGTCTCCATAACCTTAACTCTAGGTGTCCATAGTAGTGAATCTCTTCTCTGTCTCCATAACTTTAACTCTATGTGTTCATAGTAGGAGACAAAACACTAAAAGTCAGAGGAAATAACATTAATGTGACTGGTTGTTCATTCTATTAAAGTAGTTGCCCCGCTCAAGTTATCACCATTTAATAGCTAGCTAACCAACTTCAGCAAACCAAGTCATATGAATCAAGAAAAAGTTGGGGCAGTGATTTTGCCTTGCTCAACAACAGTTGCCTTGTCTGCCTTGAACAGTGCAGACTACAGTTTTCACTCTTATTAGCCTAAGGTCAGACAAGGAGAAGTCTTGGCTTAACTGATCCACTGCTGTAGAAAACAATATACTAACAGAAAAACAATGTGTGTGGCTAAATATAATAATATAGTGTGACAGCAAGTAAGTGGGGTAAAGTTATTATGGAGGCACAGATAATTTTATGACAAACTATTAGCAGCAAAACAAGGTAGAATTTGACAGGGACAACCAGGTGGGCTCTTGGCAGTAAAAGCAGGAGTTTTCCAATCAAATTTCAGGATCAAAAAACTTTTTGTAATATCCACTTTTTTGCGTTTACAGTTGTTATAAAGAAACAAATCGTCTAGCGATTTATGTCCTTATCTTTGTTTCTTATCCAAACACCCATTTTCAGTGCCCTTCATGAGACTTGGGAGAGTAAAGTCAAAATCTGTTCAAGTTGGAACCAATTCAGGTTCCTCAGAGCGATGCCATAGGGGAACCATTTTTCGATCTATTAAGAACTACTTTTTAGGGATCTATGAAGAGGATTTTCAGGCAAGATGTTTTAGAGAACCATATTTGATTTAAATTGGTACCCCCAAAAATGGTTAATTAAAGAACTGTTTATGGTCCTTAATGGCAGTTCTTAAAAAAATATATTTTAGAAACATAAAAAATTGTTATTTTCATATCCTGCTTTTGTTCTTAGAAGAACCTACTCTATATAAAATGGTTCTTCTGCGATCCGATATTGGTTCTGGGTATTTCTAGTTGTAGTGAGATCTCTTATTTGTTCCTAGCGGACCGTTTATAAGGGATAGTTTTCCGATCCTTTATTGGTTTTAGAAAGAGCTTAATATAAATGGTTCTAGTAAGATCTAATGATGGTTCATAACACAGCCTTTCATACAGGGTTCTCCTGAGATCTCATGTTGGTTCTTGGGAGATCTCATTGTCAGTGGTTCTTCATATATCTCTCATCACTTCTGAGTGAAACCTACATTTAATGGTTTTTCATATATCAATTGGTTCTAGTGAGATCTCATTGTTAGTGCTACTGTACTTTATGGATCTTATATTCATTCTGACTAAAGACTTCTTCATCTAATGGTTCTTAATAAATTCCATATTGGTTCCTGGGAGAACTTATTGTCAGGGATCCTTTGACAAAATTGCATATAACATCTAAATTTAACCAATATATATAAATATATACACCCTTAACAATTTAATAATTTCCAGCATGCTGTTCATAAACGTTTATGGAGAAAACAGACTTAGGTTCAATCAATCAACATTTTTTTTTTACATAAGTCACAAAGGGCTTACACAGACACCCTGGCAAAGAGTAACTGTACGTACATACCGCCGCCGACTTGAGCTTCAAAAGAAGCTCTGGCCACCCTGTCAAGGACGCTTGTCAAAAAAGTATGGGGAAGCTTGAGACACTTTGGCCACTTTGGCCGCTCTGACGTGGACATTCATATCAAGCAAGGAAGACTAGCATTCGTACTTCTATTCAGATTGGTTGTATGTTGTTTGCAGCTGAATCATAGCTCATTACCATAAAGTTGAACAAATTTCAACATTCTGCTTGACGCTCTGGTCGCTCAACACGCCCAAAATGTAACGCCGACTGTTATCCCGGTCCTTGCAGATGAGAGAAACCGGCTTCCATTGAAAATGAACGACTTCCAGTAACTTTAAAGCTCAAGTCAGTGGCGGTGTGTACATACAGTAAGCAACAACAAGAAACTGAAGTGGGTACCAGAAACCATCCAGTAGGGTTGGCACCTAGGTAGAAATCTAGAGAGGAACAAGACTGAAGGTTGGCCAGTACTCTTCTGGCTGTGCTGGTGGAGATTTTAACAGTGCATGACTTTTGTTAATTAATGGATTTACACATATAAATAACAAGTGACTCAGTGAATAAGGGTGGGCTATGGCCATAGTCTTTAGGCCAAATCCATGTAAGCAGCACGACCGCGTGGACTTGGGCATGGATGACCAGGTGTACTGTAGGCAATAACAGCAGGAATTGTCAAGCTGATACTAGACAACCAACACAATCAGGTGGACTTGAGATGTTGAGAGCAAGGAGTCATCAGGCCAGTTAGTCTCGACGTGAAATCCAGGCTAAGATCCTCCTAAGATGCAACAGGAAACCATAGAAATTAGAGTGAGCACTCAGATCCAAAAGAATACCTCAGCATATTAATCACATTGATTCTAGTCCCCTATGCATAAACTAATGCAACTTATGTAAAAAATATTAAACAGTTTGTAATTTAATAGTTTTTGGTGGCTGAATTTCTTTAGTTCATGGGGGGGGGGGGGACTTTATTGAGAAGCTCAGACTCAAAGGTTGCTCCATTTTTTCAAACATTCTTTTTCATTACATATATTTCTCATATTCATCTGCACATTCAGATATTCCTTTGAAGTTATTTGCCATTTTCTTTTGCACAGTTCTGTTCAAGTGATACCTATTCCATTGTTATTGCCCTTTCACTTTGCATACCAACAGATCTACCTCTCTAATTTAGACTTCATTTGCACAAAATGTACATATACTTTCTATCATATTCTCTGAGTATTTGCATTCTGTATTTTGTATTTTTCTGTACTTCATATGTCGTCTTGCACCTTGCACTTTGTCTTGGCCAGGTCACCTATGCAAAATCAAATCTGTTTTCAATCAGCCCACCTGGTTAAATAAAAAGTGAAGTAGAATTACAAAAAATCATAAAATCCATGTAAATTAACAAGAGAAATAAATGCAATCTGGGCAGAGCCTACAACATCTGTCCTCTTATTTTTTCTCTTAATTTCGTTTTTATGCATTAGTAAGCAGACCTACAATATTCTGTGTATAATTATTGTTTGTAGTATTGTACACAACAAATATGTCTAACTACTCAAAGGAAATTTACTTTCAGCATAATTAGCAAATAAAGATGACATTTTTTTTATTTTTTTTTATGTTGCATGTTGAACCCAGGCCTCTGGAATAAATGACCAGTGTACCAACCACTGTACCACCACAGACAACAATGTCAGATGTAACATGGAAAGCTAATCATCCTTTAATAGGTCAGGAGAAGCTTTACCCATTGCTTTTACTTCAAGAACCTTCTGTGTACTTGAAAGGTTCTTTACCTGTTCATGGTTTCACCTAGAACCCTCAGATCCAACAAAGAACCTTGCTAGAACCCATTTCTTAGAGTGTAGTTGAGGACAGAAGATTGACCAGAGATGTAAAAAACAACCCTACAATTGTAAATGAAACCACCAATAATATCCACGTGAAATTGTCACAAACATATGACCAGTACGCAGAAAACCTCTTTAGCAGAAACCGAAAGGCCAGATAGGCATTTGCTGAAAAGTACAGAGATCAGCTAATACTGTTCTGGAACTGAGTCACTGCTGTTATTGCACGCAAGGGATTTGCGAATAATTACACAACTTATATTTTCTTTAAATTGAATTGTCCCAATACTTATGCTCATGCAAAATGGGGGATGAAAAGTGCTGTTATTCCTAGTTTATAAAACATATGTGATGAAACAGACTCATATTCAAGCCATTTTGACTTTCCCAATGCTTACAGAGGGCACTATACTGTACATTCTTGTAGTAATGGAAATGCCCTCGATACAGGGAAGATGATATCTCGGTATAGTGTCGATTTATTTTACTTTTTTTCACCTTTATTTCACCACGTCAGCTGATTTGAAAACTGATTTCCAATTCCAATGGCGACTTGGCCAAGAAAAGCATGACAGTGCCAAATCAACACAAATTTACTGTATATACATAGTGTATACAGTATATAGGCCATATACATAGATCAGCCATAACATTATGACTCCATACAAACTACAATGCACTGTGTTCTGACGCCTTTCTATCAGAACCAGCATTAAAATTTCTGCAATTTGAGCTACAGTAGCTTTTATTCTCACCCTGAAATGACACAACTGATTAAATTAGTCAACTACACATTACACCTGTGATTAATTGAATCAGGTGTGCCATTTCAAGGTTAAAATTAAAGCATGGCCTGTCTGGGGGTCCCGTTGGAGAGGTTTGGGAACCACTGGGTTAGCCGTCACAATTTGGCCCTTGTAAAAGTCACTCAAATCCATATGCTTGCCCATTTTTCCTGGTTCTAACACATAAACTTTGAGGATAAAATGAAGAAGCAAGAAACATTGGCAAGCACAAGGATTTGAGTGACTTTGACTAGGGCCAAATTGTGATGGCTAGACAAATTTCTAACACATTATTTTCTTCCCCATTTTCTTGAGATTGCAATTACATTAATGGACTTAATGGTCTCATTGCAACAATATGTTGGGAAAGATCTAAAAAGTCATGTGTGTATTCAGTATGTACACCTGTGTATACAGCCTTACCTGATGCTCTCAACATGCAGTACCCAGCTTGCCAGAGGGAGTCACTTGTGTGCAATGAGACCAGGAAAACCCCTTCTTTAGACTTAAACGTAGACTTAATAAAAGACGTATTTGAATGTTTTTGGGTGTTTTTCACATCCATTGCAAAAAATAAAATGTCTGGATAATTCTATGGAATTGCATTTACATTAAAATAGAGAACAGCTTGTACAAAGTCTAAGTTGTCATTTAGGTTTAAAAAGCTCTCAAGTCACTTTCTTTCCTTGGTTCTGAATCAGGCCTATTCAACACCAAGTAGCATGAACATATCAGTTGCGTTTATCGTTTTCCAAGTGGTTTCTCCTTTTAAGTCTGAAGTGTTGTGCCAGTGGCTGCTGCCGCTGTGGAGGTGCAGGTGGGGAGATAAGGAGCCATGTGCTCCGCTTGGTCTCATATCCTCCCTCTATGTCAGGGAATGGAGCACAAAGCCCTCAGCTGCTTTGATGTGAGAAAAGATCACTGAGTGTTATGTTGTTAACTCTTCTCTCTCCCCTCCCTCCCTTCTCTTCTCTTCTCCAACCCCACCCTTTCCCTGCAGATTGCTCCGTGGTCACGAGAAGGATAGTGCGAGACAGAGAAGAGAGAAAGAAGAGTGTTGTAAAATGTGCTAGGAGTGAATAAAAGAAGAAAAGCTCGGTTGTTTTTCTGATATTCTCGAGGTGTCAGAGAGACCGAACAGGACGTAGAGATGGGACGAAAGAAGATACAGATCACGAGGATCATGGATGAGAGGAACAGGCAGGTCAGTGTCCCCCCCCCCACTCTCCGCTCCACATTTAAGCCAATGGGAGATGGCTACACCCACTTATCTATGTGTGGCCTAAAATGTTATCCAGTATGGAGTTGTCAAACAGGGCTAGATTTCTCACTAGGTTTTTACCTGTGGTGAATTCTTGACAGAGACTGACTATTGTGTGTTTTGCAGTGGCCTCCATTAATATTGGCACCCTTTGAAAATATGAGCAGAATGGGATGTGGAAAAAAAGGCCTTTTTTGTCTATCCTCTTGATCATTCAGAATATTAACAAAAACTCTAACCCTTAACGATGCAGTGTGTAACGTAAGCAATTGTCAATGTAAGGTTTTTCCCCTCACATTTTGGTCTGGATGTTTAAAACGTTATTTATATGTGATTAATCACAAGCAGAACCACTTTCATACCACAGTTAGGAATTAAATTCCTAGTTTAATTCTGGTGATTTTGATGACCTTTAACTTCAACTTTATTTTGTCCCCGAAGGGCGATTAGTTGTGCAGCAATATAAACACATACAAGACACACAATACATACAAGTTCTATGCACAATCCAACTGGAACACAGCCATAAAAGTACAAGGACAAAAAATACCAGTAACCAACATAGGGTATGAAAAAGTGCATATCAGCATACAAGTTGGCCCAGTATAATCAAATCATAAGTTGCCCAAGTGGTGTTGGAGGGCCAGTAGGGGGCACTCTTCCCTCTGGTCTAAATATCTTTCCTAATGTCCAAGGGCAGTGATGGGGACATCTGCCCTGCGCAGATGTCCGCATCACTACCCTGGCGCATTGGGAATGATCTTTAGACCAGAGGGAAGAGTGCCCCCTACTGGCTCTCCAACACCACTTCCAGCAGCATTGGTCTCCCATCCAGGAACTATCCAGGCCCGACCCTGCTTAGCTTTAGAAGCAAACCAGCAGTGGAATACAGGGCGCTATGCTGCTGAAGGTTACTGCCAGACAAATTCATCAGATTAAGAGAGTAGCTGCTAAAATTCCATTACAAAGCAGCAAACAGATATTAGAAACTGCTGGTGCCTCTGGAGTCCCGCGAACTTCAAGGTGTAGGATCCTCCAGAGGCTTGCAGTTGTGCATATATCTAACCAATGTTCACCAGCAGAAATGGTTGCAGTTAGCCTAGAAATACATCAAGACTAATTTTCAAACAGTCTTGTTTACTGATGAGTGCCATGCAACTCTGGATGGTCCAGATGGATGGAGTAGTGGATGGTTGGTGGATGGCCACCATGTCCCAATAAGGCTGCAATGTCAGCGAGGAGGTGGCTGAGTCTTGTTTTGGGCCGGAATCATGGAGAGAGAGCTAGTAGGCCCGTTTAGGATCCCTGCAGTTGTGAAAATGACCTTTGCAAAGTATATAGAGTTTCTGACTGACCACTTTCTTCCATGCTACAAAAAAGAAGAACCATGCCTTCTATAGCAAAATCATCCTCATTCATGACAATACACCATCTCATGCTGCAAAGAATACCTCTGTGTCATTGGCTGCTATGGGCATAAAAGGAGAGAAACTCATGGTGTGGCCCCCATCCTCCGCTGACCTCAACCCTATTGAGAACCTTTGGAGCATCCTCAAGCAAAATATATATGAGGGTGGGAGGCAGTTCACATCAATCCAGCTGCTCTGGGAGGCTATTCTGACATCCTGCAAAGAAGGAATTCAAGCAGAAACTCTCTATAAACTCACAAGTTCAATGGATGCAAGAATTGTGAAGGTTATATAAACAAAGGGGTCCTATGTTAACATGTAACTTGCCCTGTTAAGATCTGTTTGATTAAACTAGCTTTTGATTTCAGTAAATCTCCTAATGCTGCAAATTCAACAAATGATCGTGTATTTTCGAAAACAATACTGTTTTCATTGGGTGGTTTGTTCAATGAAATTTGACTTATACCCAAACGGTTGGTGACTTGAAAATGATACTGACTGTGATTTGCATTGACTATGTGGTGTGTATATATATATATATATATATATATATATATATATATATACATTATTTTGACTGTCTGATAACATTAGATTCAACTTTATTGTCATTGCACAGAGTATATTGTGCAGATATTAGTGCAGATGATGATGAGAAGCAAAATAGGATGACTACTAGAGTACAGTATATTGAATGCAGTATGTAAAGAGTAATAGAGTAGATGTATGAATAGATATACAGTATATATATATATATATATATATATATATATATATATATATATATATATATATATATATATATATATATATATATATATATATATATATATATATATATATATATATATATATATATATATATATATATACAGTATGTACAGTATCTAGGGTATATGGAGAGTATATTAACATTAATAGTTCAAGTAATATAGACTGAATGAGCAGCTAGTGCAGATGATGATGATGGGAAGGAATACATGATGATGGGAAGGAATACATGAGTATGTAGAGAGTATAACCATTATACTATATGTACAGTAATAGTGCAAGTGATATAACGTGAATGAGCCACTAGTTAAAAACAATAATGTATAGTAGAGTATATGAACAGATTATATACAGAAGTGTAAACAAATATTTATTGAATTGAGCACCTAGATCTGTTCAGCAGGTAATCGGTGATACATCAGCAAGGTCCCGAATTGCACAGTAAATCAGGGGTGGTGTGTGTGGGGTGGGCGCTACCGCTGTGAGGTTGTGTTCAACAGGGTAACAGCAGCAGGGAAGAAACTTTTGCATAGCTTTTGTCTCCTACCATCCAGGCTTCTGTGCCAACTCACGGATGGGAAGGAGGGTAAACAGTCTCTGGCTGGGGTAGAAGGGATCCCTCATGATGATGTGCTGTTCACCCTCCACATACACCGCTTGTGCTGGATGTCCTCAATGGAGCGGAGCTGGGCACCGATGATATACTGGGCAGTTAACACCCATTGCAGGGCCTTCGATCTGAGGGGGAGCAGTTGCCATACCACAGTCGTAGGTGAACAGGGAGTAGAGGAGAGGGCTCAGCATGCAGCCTTGTGGAACACCGGTGTTCAGCGTCAGGGTAGAGGAGGTGTGGTTGCCTAACCTAACTGACAGGGGTCTGTACGTCAGGAAGTCCAAAGTCCAGTAATGGGATGATTCATACTTTAGAGAAAATGTATCTTTTACATTAGGCATATGTATATATGTGTGTAGAATTTACACATACGTATACACTCACTGGCAACTTTATTAGGTACACCTGTTCAACTGTTTGTTAACATAAATAGCTAATCAGCTGACCATGTGACAGAAAGTCAATGCATTTAGGCATGTCGACATGGTCAAGACAATCTGCTGAAGTTCAAACCAAGCATCAGATTGGGGAAAAAAGGTGATTTAAATGACTTCGAACGTAGCATGGTTGTGGGTGCCAGACAAGCTGGTTTGACTATTTCAGCAAGTGCTTATCTACTGAGATGAGAATGGCCAGACTGGTTAGAGCGATTGACTTTATATACTACTGGACAAAACATGCGTGACTTCACCCATTGGTTTGTGGAGATCTGATTTGAGTCATCGAGTTTGCTGTTACCGGCGCAGCCATCTTGGTTGCAGATGAAACCATTTTAGACGAGAGAGTGTCTAACAAAAAGGTTGTCTAACGAAAAACAGTATTAAAACAAAATGTTTTCTGAACAAGACATTATTAGGTGACCAAAGTGACACACTCACTACATAGCCACACCCTAAAACAGTGCTTCTCAAACTTTTTTCAATATTGTACCCCCTTTGAATTGCCTTTTTATGCCAGGTACCCCCTGACCAGCGCAAAAACATTTTTGGTAGAAAAACAGTCAATATAAAGAGGTACAATACAGCACCGGCAGTGATAGATTCACTAAACAACAACCTTTTTAAACAAAAATATTTAAATGCAACATTTCAAATGTTTAGAATTCATCACTTAATTCATTCATTATTATAGTATAAATATTTTAGGAATTATGCATGACATTTTTGCAAAGATTTCATGTACCCCCTGAAGTACTCCAAAGTACCCATAGGGGTACACGTACCCCCATTTGAGAAACACTGCCCTATAACACCCCTTGCTTTATCTTCGATTTCAAAATCAACAAGACCATAATTCAAAAAATGAACATCATTCTGTATTGCAGAAGACAAAAAATTAGCGATTGGGACCATAAACTCATTATGAAAATGTTTACTGAGGTAATACATCAAGTGAGAAGTGGCTCATTTTCTCATAGACTTCTACAGAAACCGACCTCCTTTTGCAACCACACGTGTCGCCCCCAGCTGGAATTCAGATAGAATGCAGGTTTAAGGCACTTCCGCATTTGCATCACTTTGCCAAACTGGATGCTAGCCCTGTGGTTAGAGCTGATACTGTAGAAAGACAACAGTAACTCAAACAACCACTTGTTATAATAACCAAGATCTGCAGAAGAGCATCTCTGAACACACATGTTAAATCTTGAAGCAGATGGGCTACAAGAGCAGAAGACCACACTGAGTGCAACTCATTTGAGCTAAGAACAGGAAACTGAGGCTAGAATTTGCACGGGCCCACTAATATTGGACAATAAAAAATTGGAAACACATTGCCAGGTCTGTTTTGTCTCGATTTCTGCTGTGACATTCAGATGGAAGGATCAGAACTTAGCATAAACAACATGAAAGCATGGATCCATCCTTCTCTGTATCAACAGTTCAGGCTGGTGGTGGTGTAATGGTGTGGGGGATATTTTCTTGGTACACTTTGGGCCCCTTGGTACCAATTGAGCATTGTTTAAATGCCACAGCCTACCTGAGTATTGCTACTGACCATGTCCATCCCATGACCACAGTTTATTCATCTTCTAATGGCTACGTCCAGCTGGATAATGTGCCATGTCACAAAGCTCACATCATCTCAAACTGTTTTTTGAACATAAACTGTACTCAAATTGCACCCACAGTCACCAGGTCTCAATCCAATCAAGCACCATTGGGATGCAATGGAACGGGAGATTTTCATCATGGATGTGCAGCTGACAAATCTGCACTAACTGCGGGATGCAATAATGTCATAATGGACCAAAATCTAAATTTTTCCAGTACCTTGTTGAATCTATACAAATAATAAAGGGAGTTCTGAAGGCAAAAGGTACTTGCAAGATGTACCTAATGAATTGGCTGGTGGGTGTATATACACATATACCTAATGTAGAAAATGCTTTTTTATGTATTATATATTGTATGTACCATATGTGTGTACATGTACATTATGGTACACTAGTTTTATATTTAGTAGTATGTTGTAAAGGGAAATTGTAGTTTGGACCTGAAGCTGGGCTATTGTCACTGACAAAATGAATAGGGACAAAATGAACTGCTGTCCCCAAAGTCCTGTGTGGATAAAGAGGGAGCATGACATTGTGTTGTCATTGCAGCCATATTTACAGACGTGATTTCCCTGCCACCCTTCAATTTCAGCTCAAGAACATGATGAGGCAGCAGCAGTATAGCAGGCTACTCGGCGTGGCAGTGAACCCAGAGCAGTGAGCAGGGGGTGAGCTGGGCGTCTGAGGCCTCTCCACACTGAAGGACTTGTCCCCCGGCCTGCTAGGGCCCCTCGCTGGGCTCCATGCGGTTGCAGCTGCTTGGTAGTAATTAGGAGCAGCCACTGCACCACAGCACCCTCTCATTAGCAGGGTGGGTCAGTCAGCAGGACACACAGCACCCTTCTATCCCTCTGCTCTAACTGCCATGACTCTGGGTCTGGACAGCCACAGAGAGCAGAGGCCTGCTCTGGAATTCACTCTGTCTGCCTGCTCTCGCTAAATATAAACCTCTAAACAAAGCCCCGTCCTGTCTGCTCAACCACTGTCTCTGAGGCCCACTCAACATATATCTGCGGAGAACAGAAATCCCTAGAGTTTTCGCATTGCCACAATTCGCTAAGTATTCCGCTCTACAGCACTGTGGAAAAGTGTGACGGCAAAGTATATCAAAGTGGTATTTGAGGCTGATCCAATAGGACATGGTTTTCTCACACTTTCAAAATGAGATGTTCACTCTCATTTATGCCAAGCACACAGAAACCTAATTGAGGTTTCGCTCACACTCCTGCGGGTGATAACATGAGACCTCGTGGCCCTGCCCCTCAGCTGCTTCATCCGTGTCTCCAAGTGATTGCGTGGGATTGTGGGATGCAGCTCAGCCGAGTGAGAAACAAAATCTAAACGATGGACCAATTATCAGCATAACACCTGGTTCTGGGTAGGATCCAAATAGCAGTCCAAGGGAGTGTTGGCTCCTGCCAGAGCATAAGAATATACACCATCTGCACTGACCTGTGACATCAGCAAAAAAAGGAAACCGAAGGAAAAGACAACATAAATTCTGGTTATTTCTGATTGCTGAACTGGCAAGCCTAGGAATACTTAACGCTTATGATACATGCCTTTTAGATTTTAGAAGGGAAATATGCCAACAAATATTGAATTGTTTTACAGGAACGTAGAGTTGAGGAAATTGTTTACAAATGGACTTTGAGAAATGTGGTTAATTGAAACATCATGGTATAATATCATATCTCAAATAGGTGGTGCTTACATTATGTTTATTCTTCAAAATACAGTTTTTATGTATGTTTTCATTTGCCCCATGTGTTTCTAGTAGCTTGAACATACTGTTCAAGAACATACAGCATGCTGGTTAATGATAAAAAATCTAATTTCAATCAACCATTGCCTTGACTCACATTTGCCTTTAGTTCAGCTCCAAAACATTCACAATATATACATATTGACTGAAAAGGAAAGTGATTAAGGGTCGGAGGTAATAAACTGAACTACCCAAAAAGCCACTTGGTGTATTCTGATGAATCCATAAAATACTTAAAGCAAAGTTTTACCATGACTCAACTACGTAATGTACAAATTGCTACTGTTATCAATGCTTAAATGTGTAATAAACATACACAAATTCAAAACACAACATAAAATGAGCACATTTGTTTTTGAGGTAGAATCTGTTTCCTCTGTATTTGTCTGTTGATGAAATGCCAGGGTTCATAGTGAAAGTACAGTACTGTGCAATAGTCTAAGGCACCAAGGATATTACTTGACTCAAATTTAGTTGTTAGTGTATCGGCCAGTGCATGATGACACACTGATAACAAACAGGTATGCTAATGATCAATGACTTAATGCACTGAACCAACCTGATTAACTGAAGCAGAAATTAGTTTAGAAGGAATTAAACTGGGTGGACAATCAAAGTAAAAGGTGAGGGTGTGACACGAGACATTGTTGTGTAGTTATTAGTATTTCACTGTTTTCTGCTCTTTAAAGTATAAGTTTGGTATTCATGAACCTTAATTTATATGTCTTTGAATGCATCTTGAGTTTATATTTTTTTTACAGGTGCCTAAAACATTTGCATTACTGTATATCCCATCCCCTGGCTACCCTGCAATCCAGCATCAGGCAGTTAGTCCTCCATTAGCATAGCTGGAGGTTTAGCACAAATCAGAGTTAGCATTTCAACAGGATCTGAAGCATTTGAGTTTAGTTACTTAACAGTGGTGGCCAATCAAGTTTGAGAATCTTGTGCGTTATATTCTGCAGACCAGAAGAAAAAAAAGTCCTAATAAAGTTAAAGTTCTTTGCTGAAAGATATTCACTGCCTTAGTTTATCTAGGACAGCCATGACAACACAGAAAATGACTGCTATCAATATGCCAATGACGCTTCGTGGACACTGAAATAAAAAGATAAACCAAAAATGATTCAATATAGCACCTATCGGTTAGTTTACATTGGGTCATCCCAGTTCATTGGGTTGATTTTTTTTAACCAAAAATGTTGGTAGTTCGGGTATATAAAACCTAACAGCTGGTTTATAACATCTTATTGGAAAGTATTTATTTATTATTCATTTTTACATTATTATTTCCAACTTATTTTATTTTATTCGGATTATCCTGATAATAATTTATGAATCCAAGCTTACATCTACAATATTTTGTTCAAATAACCAGGTACTTCACCATCAACTTAGTGCTTTGAAAATATTTATTAATTGAAAAATAACAAAAAATAACAAATTAATATAGAATAGTTATATCTAGCATTTCATTGTTTAACAAATAGTAAATTTAAAATAAATCCAGACAGATATGAGATCAGGTTAAATGTAATACATGACAAACATACAAAACAAAAACAAACACATTTACACATATACATATGTAAGACATATATCCAGCATATAAAAGGATTAACTCCTGAAAATTGGTGTATCCAGTAGCCCACAGGGATTAGATGAACTTCCTCTAGGGCCTGTATAGACAATATGTTGAAGAAATTCCCAAACAGGGGCAGACCAATGACAAACTTATATAGCTAGTTAGAAATTAAACAGGTTGTTTAACTAACTAGCTAGATAACATTTACAATAAGAGAAATGTGAGTTTGCTTAACTAGTTACCAACAGACATACCATTAATGATGGATAGAAAGCTGGGTCGTTTGCAGACATGACATTGTGTGATTTTAGGGGCCTTAAGGAGGTGCTCAATTTGCCAGGGCACCAAGGCCATCGTCCAGGGCACTAAGTCCATCAAGAAAAATGCTAAGTGAAAAACACAGCATTTATTTGCTCTCTCCTCAGACATGTTACAGGTCTAAAGCTACGAGATGCTGTATGGTGGTCTAACCCTATGAACACAGGATGAATTAGACCTGAGGACTGTAAATAGTTAGCAGGAAAATAGGGTTCTCCATAACATTTAAGTTCTTTGATTTCTACTGTGTAGTAAAATCATATTCACATTACATGCTCCATATTTGGTAAACTGTACATTTTAGTTTCAATCTACTTGAACAAATAAATGATAAGATAAACTCCTGTTATTTACACATACAGCATACTGTACACCACAGGTGTCAAACCGGTTCCACGGAGGGCCGAGTGTATGCTGGTTTTTGGTCTTTCCTTTTAATTAGAGCCCAATTAAGATGTAGACTGCCAGGTGAGGCGAGATCCTAACCAATTAGTGACATTCAATCATTCAGGTACAGGGTAAAAGCAAAAACCTGCAGACACTAGGCCCTTTGTGGATCTGGTTTGACACCCCTGCTGTACACGCACACAGTGCCGGTCCTAGCACATGTGGTGCCCTAGGCAAGGTTCACCGCTGGCGCCCCCCCAACCTACCCTGGAAATCCAGAGTTCTCGCGAGAGCACAATTTGAATTTGCTCAGCAAGTTACTCTGGCACCGAGTAATCCTGCTCATTAACTATGCCCTTGTATCCGAGCTGCACCAATCACATCGGTGTATCTGATATAGGCGTGCCAGAGGCTTGTTAAACAGATGAAGACATGACAGGTCTGCGACCTCGAAGTCATTAGTAAACATTGTAAGATCGCTATGGATTAACACCAGTTGTTTAAAACGACTTGGGCCACTACAATGAACGAGATAGACTTGGCTTTTTGTCTAAAAGAGGAACAAAAGACGGGGCTCGAATCGTTCCTTTTTTCTAAAAGGACGTTTTTGCTGTTTTGCGACCTGATATGGCAATAGTTTTATCTACCAGTTAGCTCCGCCATAGGGTTAGTGAAAACCCACTGGTGATTGGTCGTAGTGTTATCCAATTGTGTACAGTGAGATTTTCAAATGCACGCTTGGTGCCGCCCCTCGAGTTGAGTCATTTACATTACTCGAACCCAGACCCTTAATCGTTCAGGATTTGGGTCTGGATTTTTCCAGGCTACCCCCAACCCACATCCAGGTAAACAGAGTTAATATATTAATATGATACAGTAATTAACATAAAATAGTGCAGATGTAGCTTGTACAGTATTACAGCAAAGTATGAATTGTGCAGAAGTCAATTTCCCTTCAGAATTACTTCAAGTGATTCTATGAAATATACAGAGCATATAGAAACAATTTATTGGATTGGATTAGACATTACAGATTTTCCTTTAACTTTGCATTGTTAATCCCCAGAATTGTATACTGTACAGTATATTGATATATTGGATTAGACATTACACATTTTCCTTTAACCTTATTTTTATATTATGTATCTCCAGAAATGTCTACTGTACATTGATATATTGCACTCACCTGAGAAAATCTGCATAGCTGAGGAAGAGGTACATGGCTCTTCGTCCTTTGTTGCAGTGGGTGATCCCAGATATTTTAAAAGTGCATCTAAATTTACATAAAAGACAATATGTGTAAATACATTAGTTAGTGAAATCTGTGGAGTCTGTTAATATTTTTCATTCATCCATGTCGGGTGAGAGAGTTAAGAGTGACAGCGGAGACCACTTCTATAGGCTAAAGAAAATAGGCAGGCCTACTGTACATATGCTACTTTGCCTGGCCATAAGCAAACAGGACTTTAATTTTGAGTTTGAATAAACAGTTCATAATCAAATATAGCTACAGCCTAACCATTTATCTTGTCAAACAAATAGTGCTTGCTTGTGTCGAGTGTCGGTCAATGAGTTACATTACATTACAGGCAGTAGCTAAATTAGCTTGATAGGTATACTTAGCGTCCTGACTCTTGGCTAGTCTTCCATGTACAACGTTAAATTCGCGAGCTGGAATGTTTAAAACAAAACACAGCTTAAGGAATGGACCGAAATGATATACCTTTGTTTTAAGCACTCTTCTCTTTTTGTTCTTTTTTCTGAATTGAGCACATGATGGCTTTTGCCTCTTCATCGTGAGCAGAGCTTCTGATGCTTATAACGTGAGTTTTCGCTCGCTCCTGTGTAGCAGCGCTCTCTCGATTGAAAAACAAAAGTGGCCAGCGCAAAGCGCTTTTACCGCGAATCACGTGGGCGGCTAATAAAATCTGCTTCCACCGCCGCCCTCAAGAGAGACAAAGGTTTTAGAGTAGTGTGCATGGCATGTTGGTGTTGATCGCAGCGTTCGTTCGGTTCAACATGGAATTAAGGTTTAGAAAGTTGGCTGCCTATGTCGCCTATAGGAATGACCGGCACTGCACGAACATGACAGATGTCTGAACTAAGCCAGAGCTTAGCTACTGTATAACATGTAAAGAAAATGTGACTGCACATTTCATGTGTGTGAGTTCCCATAGGAAGGCAACATTGAAGAAGAGATCTCTGTACATTCTCCTTTGTTTCTCCTAGAATTAATTGAGCTCAGTTGAACACCAAAACAAGAATATAAGCCTTGGCTCACATTTGTCACATTTTTCTCAGGAAAAAAAACAACTATAACCTTAGATTCGTCCTCCTCGGATCAAAAGAGGGGAACTAATTTATCCTACATATGTATTTTTATTACTGAGGTAAATCTGATCTCTTTCTCAAACGTCTCACATTTAAGCCTCCCTCTCAGCTCATTACTCTCAGAACAATCTCACAAATAGATTCTCTATTTCATCTTCCCGTTGCTCATAAGGGGGTTTTAGGATAAACAATTCAGATACAAGTGATTACTAATAAATGAGGCAAAGCTGAAATCACCCATATGTTTGCTGAGCTCGAGACGCGCCGACTTTGAGCAACACAGTTCTCCTCTGGGTTAGTCTGTCTGTATCACCTAGTAAATAGGATGTCAATGGGGACAAGAAGGCAGCGTCAGTGATGAATTGTGTTTGTGTTGGTTGGGTTGTGTGGCTGTCGCGGTGTGTGTTTTCATGTTTGGCCTCTTTAAATAAATATATCATGTTCATTTGTAAAATTAGCATTCAGCTAGCATAGCTAACTATCGGCAAACCAAACTAGCTAGCAAGAAACATTTATCAATTGAACTTCTGTAGTAAATTACTATTACCGTTGTCAATGCATTTTATATCTGACTTCACTAGATTTCAGATATAAAATATATTCACAAGTTCACAAGGAGAATTCCGGGCGATTTCAAAACGTAGCTCTGTTGTTTGCATATCGGAAGTGCTGTCAGTAGCGTTAATAACTCAAACAATCTGTATTGCCAAAACCGTGTTTACCTTTTGCTGCCAGTATACAACCATTACGCATTTACAGGGCAAGGTAAAAAACGTGCTTTGAGCGACTAAACATGTTCGAAATGTCATTACTAGTCCATATCCATGTGCAGTTATTCCTTATAGTGAACACAGCGAATTTGAACAAATAAGTTTGTGTACATACCTCTGTTTATTTCCCATTTTCCAGTAAAGTCCACACTAGTCGATTGTCAAAGTCATACAATGCAATATTCCAAAACATATTTTTTCCGCAAAAAAAACAATTACACAAACTTATTTGTTCAAATTCGCTGTGTTCACTATAAGGAATAACTGCACATGGATATGGACTAGTAATGACATTTCGAACATGTTTAGTGGCTCAAAGCAAATTTTTTAACTTGCCCCGTAAATGTGTAATGGTTGTATACTGGAGCAAAAGGTAAACATGGTTTTGGCAATACAGATTGTTTGACTAATTAATGCTACTGACAGCACTTCCGATATGCAAACAACAGAGCTACGTTTTGAAATCGCCCGGAATTCTCCTTTAACTGACTGTACTATGACTTCTAAAACTTCCAGCTTGTGTGTGTGTGTGTTTGTGTGTGTGATGGACGTAATTATTTGCCAATGAGAATGTCGATGTCCTATTGCCTGCTGATTTCTTGGCATGTGAATAGCACAAGTGCGATTTCTTTAAGACTGCAAGGGAAGCTCAGCTTCTCCTAAAATGTCAAAAGATTTACGGTCAAATTATGTACTATTGTGTTAACATTTTATTGACTAAAAATGCATTAGAACACGTTCATCTCAAAGACAAGATCGTTCAGAATCAGCTAGATATACTGTAGCAGGTCGACTGACTCGATTTCCTTCTCATACATTCCCGTAGCATCACAGTGCATTTCCCTGTTGAAGCCTGTTGTCCATGGACTTCAATGGGGCTGCTTTGAACCGTTTTTTCAGTGCTTCGAAACTAGACGGTCATTGGATAAATGCTGCAATTATGTCCCGCCCACGGACACTCAGCATCTCTGGGGGTGGGCTGGTCTGGATTCCGGGCTTTATTTTTTTAGCCTTTATTTAACCAGGTAAGTTGACTAAGAACAATTTCTTATTTACAGCAACGACCTGGGAGCAATTAGGGTAAAGTGTCTTCCCCACGACACAACGACATTTAGCTCAGTCGGGAATCGGACTGGCAACCTTCAGACTACAAGTCTGACTCCCTACCCACTGAGCCATCTGCGCCCCATGATTGGAGGGTCTGTTGAAAGACTGCATCTCCTTTTGATTGACAGCAATTTTGAACTATAAAAAGTTGCCGAAGCTATTCGAGCTCAGTCCCATCGCGAATTTCGCAAGTGTAGTCGAAAGAAAAACTGCTGCAACCTATTTCTTGGTATTTGCTTGGGGAAATTGCTAGCCAATTTTTACTATACATTTCATATAATTATACATCACATTGGAGCTACATCTGCAGATGTAGAAAGGAGCTTCTCCTGTTTAAAGCGGCTGAAGTCCTACACACTTAACACAATGGGCCAAGGCTGTTTAAGCAGCCTAGCTCTGCTGGCCATTGAGAGGACACTGGTCAAGTCACTGGAAGAGATGCCTAGTTGGTACGACAGGGTCACAGAGCATTTTCTTGAAAAGGCAGAATTTACATATAAACAAATGGACAATTTTTATGGTGTAGGCCGAAAATGAACTTTCCCTTTTTGAAAGACCAGTAGCCGCCACTGGACTAGCTTATTCCCTGTGAGCAGTGACAGGCAGCGAGTCAGATGAATTCTGTTTTTCCATTCATCCCAAAGGCACATCGGACACTTTGACCAAAATAATTATGATTTTTAGTGGGGTATCAATGCCACAAAATGGGAAATTCTGTCCCTGGTAATTTGGCTTATTTAGTGTTAATAGCTGGCTTCTGTAGTTACAGTACTGTAGCTAGTATGTTAATGTTAGCAAGCTTTTTGTGAATTTTAACAGTTGGAACAGGACTTTCAACACAAAAATTACTGTTTCTTGTGAAAATACTTTGTCACTGGATCTAGCTATTTCACTTTAATGTGTCATCTAGCTTTTTCAACTTTGAACATTTATAACAGTGAGTTAACATCCACAGCAAAATTATTTGAATAAATACCCATTCAGAAGGTCTTTGTGTCAGGTGTCAGCGAGCTTTGTATAAATCCACATCATGGTGTTATTTCTAAAACAACCAGGCAAGGTGACAATAACCCAACAAAGCAATTTCAGATCTCACTATTCCGTCTGTAATATCCAAAGTTGATGTACATAGGAGTTTGTCAGTGAAGAGTCAAATTTGGCGCTCCCTCTAGACAGGTATGGATGAAACATTATCGTCCTTGAAATGTTGGGAGCATGATAACCGCACCTATGTCCATCGACAGCAGGCATCTCCAACCATGGTCCCGGAGGACTAGTGTGCAGATTGTTTTCACTCTAACCCTAATCTAGCACACCTGATTGTAATAATTGCCTGGTTGATAAGCTGAATGAGGCTACATTATGTGTATTCAGAGTTAAAACCTACAGGGTGGTAGCACTCCAGGACCAGGGTGTAGGTTAACTTTAAAAGTTGCCGACACTCTGGTAATTTACTGGTAAATGTTCAGTGTTTCCAGTAATATTTTCACCATTTAGTGGAGACATATACTGCCTAGTAATTAATGTGTCTGTTGTCTTGCCATACAGCGTAGAAATGTCATACTTCTTCATCTCCCATAATGGTTATCAGTAGAGCACAGCCTTTGCCAGTAATGTGGTTTTGCTGGCTCAGCAATGGATAATCTTCCATGAGAATAGGGCACACTGTGAAAACACTGGGAGTGCTGCTAAAATAAAGCTTCACCATGATAATGTGATGCCTGTGTATCTTTCCTCCATGGACCATGAACCACACAGTTTTCTGTCCCTGGGGTGTGCTCCTAACCAAGGGGGAACGGCCATTATCATACAGGCCCACTGTCGGAAGACAATTGTAATCTTTATCTGTGTGGCTTCGCCTCCAGCAATTCGTATTCATAGCATTAAAGTGAAGGAAGGCCTTAAGTGGGCTAATTAAATAGCGTGGTAATGCAGGACACTGCATAGGCATAGCGGGAGGTTTCTCCTCACATCATCACGACAAGTGCTCTGGGAGAGATGGTGACCTTTCACAATTTACAGCAGAGAGTGGGGCATGGGTTGGGAGGTCCGTTAGTGCTCTATCTATCAAAACAAATGGATTAGCTTTAGTTTCCCATGCCGTTATCGGCCAAGGCGGAGCATGTAAAGTGCACAATTCCTAGGATATTTCATCTTCTTATTATTCTGAAATGGATAGCCAATGATTTAGCTAAATCCCTTTTTCATGAGTATTATGTCAATATTGGAAATGTGCTCAGTCACCCTACACCAGCTACTCTGTGCCTTCTCGTGGTAAGCTATGAAACATGAAAGAGGCAATGGTTCTGCCATGCATACAGTAAGGTGGTACAGTGAGGCCTTCCCATCCCAGACACCAGTGAAAGTGGCTCTTAGTGTGGACTTAACAAGCCTCTGCTCTGCCAGCCTCACTGAGCAGAGCAACCTATCTGACATGCTAATTGCAAACCGGTGTAATGGATAAACGCTATAATGGAGCTTGACAACAGGATCACTGTGTCTGGACGGGTACATCCCCAGGTCTGCCCAGCAAGTGAAAGACCGGCAAAAAAAACGGCACTCACCTGGGATGTCTACTCCTAATATCACACGTCTCCGTTAGATAATCTGGTACACTAAATCAAGGTGTACATTTCGAGATGATTCCTTGATTGTGTTGGTAGCTTCATGGGAAGTGTCTTTCAAAAAGAGAAGCTCTTTGTTATGACTTGATTGTGTTGTGACAGCCTTTGCCTCGGGATTGAAGAGGCGACGGGAATTTGCAAAGCACGTTTCGCCTTTCCAGTGACAGGACGTTGGACAGTACAGAGAGGCCTTATTGAGGAGCGTTGAGAGGCTGTGAGCGGGCCCTGTGAGTGCTGCTTAGCTAGCGCCTCATGTCTAACGACGTCCTCTTGATTCCATTAAGCAGGCTCACCGGGGGTAATTGCCCAAGTCATTAAAAGTTTGCTGATTTTCCTGCCGGGTGTTGGGATCCCTGCCCTCGCTGTGTTTCACTTTGGGTTTAGCGTTTGCACGTCATGCTTGTGGGCACAGTTTGGCGTCCTCTCTATTTTTCTATTTTCTCTCCCTCACTGGGGAACAGTGGAGCAAATCTCTGTTTTTCATCCCTTTCTCTCCCTGCATTGAAACTGAAAGCACTCGGGCCAACTTCATTTTGAACAGCTGAAATGTCGTTGACACAGAATGGAGAGAGTGAGAATAAAGAATAGTGAAGTGGTAGAAAACAGGATGGTAGGCACAGTGGGCTACCTATGACGCATGTTTAAACACATAATATTTAATGGGCTTACAAAGAAGAAGCTAGCAGCAATATGAAACACACAGTCATGTTTTGTGTTCCCATAGTTACATATTAACAGGAGGTTAATGGGGTCAGCCCAGGGGTCTCCTGTTGTTAGGTGGAAAAGCAGAGACAATGAAATGACTCTACCACTTCTCCCCAACATGAGCAGTAGTGACTAGTGATCAAAATGACGTCCAATACTCAACCATAGTGGACATGTTTAAGTTTGCATATAGCATTATTGTAAATCATTGTAAATCTCATTCCCAGACACTTTTGTCCAAATCGCGGAGGCTCTTGTGGACTGTCACTTTAAATGTGGCCCTGGGCTATCGTTCGAACGCGGCAGCGCCAATCAAACGGTAAACATGACTATCAATCTCCCACTACACCCTCCCTCGTATGTCCCGTGCCTTGCTGTTGGATTTAGACACGCCCCTTAATGATATTATTCAGTAAATTTAAATTATCAAGAATAAAAAGGTTGCATTGTTAGGTCCCTAGCTCAAGGCCAACGTAGAGAGAAAAGCGTCCAGGCTCATATGCGCTGTGCGTAAGGCCTGGGAACAAGGTTGTTGTAAACATAATAGAAAAGGCTAGAGCAGTGGGATATAATGGAGGTTCAAGCTCAAGTACAGGGGCAGGGTGTCCTCTGGATGCTGCAGGAGTGGAGGAAAGGCTTTGTTCCTACTACAGAGCTCTAGTCCTGCCCAGCCATGGAGCTAAGCGGCCAGGCCACACCCTCATCTGACATGGGGACATTCAAAGTCGTTATGGAGACCTAGCGTCCATTTCCCTTTAAAGGTGTCACTGAGATGGTTTAACCTCAAAGATCCCAAAACTAGTCCAGATGGTCTGTTTGTTTTGTTAGTTTTTTTTTAACAAAACAACAAATATTGTATGAAGGATTGACGGTCCTTGTCACTCACGAAGACGTTTACATGATTATTTCAGCTTGATCTCTAGCAACTAAACTTATTATAGCAGTTCACACGTACCACTTCACACATACCGCTATAGTAGTTGACAAGCACCACACAACCACTTCCCCAAGCTAGATGGATTACACATCTCTATTCCTCTTCATTTGCCTTCATTACTAAGTACAGTGGTCAGTACAAATATCCTGAAACATAATCCATGAGAAATGCATTTCAAAACTATGCTACGGAAACCAGTGGAGACACAAAGCAGAGTTAAAGTTTTTAATATGAGCCGAATTAGCACTCCAACTCCCCGCTTACAGTGAGATCATCTGTAGAGGTCAAGGTTATATATAATTACTGTCAGTCTGGTTGTGTGGGTTATTAAAATGACCTTATCACAGTCTGCAGAAAGCTGAAGAAATGGATGCAGTTTAGGTTAAGACTAGTGAAGTAATTATTATCATTTTTTGCAGATGAATGTTTGGCAGGGAATAAACGTTGCACATCAGGACGTTGTGATATTCTAAAGTGCTTTGTTCCACACGATTTACAAGTAGATGCGCCTCCTTTCTGTCACTGTGAATTACATTAATTAGACAGTACGTTAACTGCACATAATCATTAACGTCGAAGCGCCACCCAAATTCTAGAGGAACCCATAGCCTTTCAGTGGGTCCCTTTGACGTGGTGAGCCGTAGGAAAACACTGCCTACAGATCGGCCCGCGTGATGGATGTCGGTGGATTTCTGCTTTCACACCATGTACTCATCCCAGAGAGCTCAAGAGGAGGTAGATGATGCGCGTCAACCCAAAGGCCCGTGCCTGAACCTTGTGGCGTCGGCCACATGATGAAAAGGGCTTGTTCTCACAGCATCTAAACTAATGTTTCTATGATACACTTGTATATTGTTCTACATGAGTGTGAACCACAGTGTGTGGGCATGTTGTTGTTCCCAGTCTGTATTCTCTTCTGTGAGAAAGTCATATAGTTCATAAACCACGTTGGACGTGGTTGATGAAGGATACAGGCAGTATAGTAGAAAAGCAAACACTGCTCTAGAGCTGCTGGCTCTGTGGGCGCACCCCATAATACTGTAGATTGTGCTGCCCAGATATCGTGGCTCCTGTGTGTGATGTGAACCTGCTCCTCCACCACGCACACCAAGGGCCGGCCCAACCAGTCGGGACATTGCAGTGCTCAAGCTCACTAACCTAGGTTTGGCTTCCTGTAATAAGGTGACATCTCATTCCGTCTGTGGCTTAGCTCAGCAGGCATGCTCATCTGCTAAAAGGCAGTCGATTTGTTAATACTTTCTCCACATCACAGAGAGTGCTTTCCAGCTGGTTAAGCAAGTAAACATGCAAGCTGCGGAGGCTAGTGACGGAGGCTAGCTTCATGTGGTTTGCCTGGTCAGACAATGGCCCATTGTCAGCAGGAGATGCACTGTACCAAGTGCACTGTACTGTGGCTGTATTCTAGTCAGGTTCATTGAGAACATAGTGGACACTGGTACTCTATGGACCAAGGCAACAGATACTTAATTTACCTGTGTCTGCCCCTATGGAGTGTATTGCCTCTACAGCACACTAAACACCATGACATGAAAAACAATAAATCAGGGCTGGTGTTTCAGTGCCACAGGTACCAAAGGGGTTTGCCTCTACTAGCTAATTGATAAGTTCACTAAACCTATGTTCATTCAGGTTGGTTAAATTTAATCATGAAATACATCTAGCTCTGCAGGACCTTTAAAAGTCACGTGCCTCCAGCTGAGCGGTGTACTGTAGCAAAAGTAACTATACGCCTCCCCTGCCAAGGGTAATGCAACTTATGAATGTAAACTTTTTAAATCAATGTATCAGTGACTATAAAATGACATGGAATTGGCCTGTCTCCCAGAGCTACAATAACACCTATGTTGCTACTTTTAGTATGGAAGAATTGAAAATAGTTTCTTCACACTTGGACTGACCCTGGTGCCACCATGTAGAGAGGAGCTGTATTGTGTTGCATCATGCCATTTGAAATTGCATTTTAAAGCGGAGGCTCACAAGCTGTGACCAATTCTAGTTTAACAAAGCTAGCTCATCTGCTCCGCTTAGTAGGTCATGGAAATTGGCAGAAGTCAATAAAGACATTCAACCTGCTTTAAATGTGAATAAAGCAAACTTTTCACTTGCATATCCATAGCATAGCTTTACTGTAACTGAATACATTTTGCATGGCGCATACTGTGAGCGTGGGAGGCTTGCATACATGCTATCAAAGACGTGGTTCATAAGAATTACAGGACAGCTCCATAATATACACTTCCTGTAAAACAATGATGCTTTCCTTGTTTTAGTTTTACTGGAGGATGTTTGACAGTGATAGAGGGTCCTAAAATTAAATAGTGAATGGGGTAATAAAGCAGTGCTACATTCTGGCGTGTATTGGGTACAGGCAGTCCAACAGACCGAGCTGTATAGATATAGGACAGAGAGTCTGCAGAGAGCGTTAGGTTACAGTACCACTGGACTGATGCACGACCTGGTCTCCCATCTGTGGGCTCGTGTTACAGCCAGAGCGATACGGGAGCAGGGAGCGACCAATGTCTGTGCCCTACATGGAGTACAAGCTAATATAATGTATGGATCCCTGTTCCCAATGCCCTGATTCAGCTCACTGAACCGCTGCATTACTTTACACCGTCTGACCTCTGGCCTGCTAACCAGTCACACCCGCCTCACTGCTGATCCCAAAGGAATAAACACAGCTACGACTTCTGAATAATGAGAGATGTAGATAGAGAGGTGTCTTATTTTTAGTGCCGTAACGGTACAGCTGCGGCGTGACCCCTGCTGAACCAGTACGAACACCCTCGGGGCGGCTGCTCAACATCATTTCATATTCTGTTTAACCACCATCTTTCATACTTGCATACTAAATATGCGTGTGTGTAGTTATGCATATTTTCTGAATTTGAATCGTTTTTTTCCCTCCCAGCGTGTGTCGCTGATGATGTCGGTCTGTGTGTTCTCAGGTTACCTTCACGAAGAGGAAGTTCGGGCTAATGAAGAAGGCCTATGAGCTCAGCGTACTCTGCGACTGCGAGATAGCCCTGATCATATTCAACAGCTCAAATAAACTCTTTCAGTATGCGAGCACAGACATGGACAAAGTCCTGCTCAAGTATACCGAGTACAACGAGCCCCACGAGAGCAGGACCAACTCTGATATTGTGGAGGTGAGTAGGCTTCACATTCACACTGTATCAGGGACGGAAAGCCACGCATGTGCTTTGTGTAGGAAAGTGACAGTGTGTGGGCACTGGAGACTGATGTGCCACTAACCGTTTTGTTCTAGTCGCTAGTCAGATAGGGCAGAGGACATCTGCAGGCTCTGATAAGTTCAGCGTCAGTTTAGTCCACCAACTGACAAGACAAAATCTACTACTGTACAGGCCTGTGCTCTGTAGCTGTTCAAACAGAATGGAAACCCTGTTTCCCCCGGATAGCATGCTGATAGCTGCATGCATTAATACAATAGTTATGGTACCACTGTTTCATGAAAACACCAATTTATGATTGTCCCCAGATGTTCATATTAATTTTGTAATAAAAATAATTTGGACATGCCCTATTTGGTCTAAGAGTTCTCCAGGGAATTCCAGCAGCACCATGTCTTTCTAAGAGCTAGTTTCTCTCTACATGCCCAAGCATTCACATAGAAAGAATTAGCCACTTGTTATGGCAGTCTAATTCATTGGGTAAGAGCATCACTGAAAGAAAATGGGCATGATTGTTGATTCTTCAGGATTCAAATACCTCTTACTATAGCACTTGTGGTAGTTCAATCTATTCATTACCTGTTTTCGGAAGCTACCAAGCCAACATCAACTGGTTCTACGAATTTTCCCAGAACTGACCTTGGTTTGCATAAAATGTTCTCATAACATAAAAACTGCCCAATCATCCAGATAATTATATATTATATAAAGATAATGTTTCTTTGAAGGTGCAAAGTAACACTCACCTGACTTAAAAGAAAAAATTTGTATTACATTTGTATTACTTTGTAAATTTTGACTATTATTGAATAGTCTAAATTATTCGTTAGACTGGATTTACTAGATTTAATTGTTATTATTATGCACTGTGCATATACAGTATGCAATACACATTAAAATAAGGTAGAATTTAAATTATGTTAGAAAAGACTTTCTCTCCTATTAGGAACATGGTCTCACCACTTACTTGCAATCATCTCTCTGCATGGGGCTTGAGGAAGTCTGCTGACTCTTCAGCCATTGCAGGAACGATGCATTGCTAAAACAACGCCGTCAGGAACCCCTAGACAGTTATTTTATATACTTCTTTTAACAGTCTATATATGTAGGGTTTAATGCTGTTACAGTATGTGACAGCAGGGAGGTGCTCATGTCTCCTCTCTATTCAGTATAAGCAATGACAATCAGAATATAATGAAACAAGTGCTCAGTAGTATTAAAATGTTATTTAGATGTTTTCTCCCTCTAATCCGGACCTGCGGTAGACCTGGGTACACTACATGATGACCTAAAGACACGGGGACATCTGTTTGATTTACCTTGAGATGTCTACGGGTTTAGTGCCGTTTGTCAACTGATAATATTAGCATTGTTGGTATGGTACAAGCCAGCTATTTGACCTAATCACATGACTTTTTCAAATTTTACAATGCATACTAGTAATTAATTTGCTTATAACCATGAAAGCACGTGGTTGTGTATGACACAAAGCAGTTACTTGAGATTTGTAAGAGAACCTACAAGTTGGTCATTTCAAGTGTCCCTTATGCATACAGATTGACCTATGTTATTAAATGTCGTTGGTTGGTGGCGTTAAATTTGGACATATTTGATTGGCACATGCAAGAATTGTCCATAGAAATAAGCAAATTCAGTTACTACACCAGATTACCTGGTGTAGTATTGTAATATGTGAAATTATTACTTCTATGAGTTGATGTAATTCAAGGACAAATCAGCATTAATCATAACATCTGACTATTGTATAAGCATTCCCACTGTTAATATACCAAAGAAAACATTTTAACACATATTACAACAATATAACATACCACAAAACAATTCCCAAATCATAATGAACGTGTCCCTTCAATGGGAGGCACAAAGAATCCCTTTTAAGAGACAAGGTTATTGTCTTCTGGGAATGTTTTTGTGTCTTTACTATTAATTCAATTAAATACAAACACATACATAAAATTATTGACACTCTAAAATTAGCATAGTTACAAAAACATATGTTTTGTTTTGCAAGCCAACTTGTATTTTAGATTCAAGGTGTTTTTATTAGGAATTATATTTTCCTAGTTTCTGCCCAAACTGTGTCAATGGTACTGCTTGTATTTTTCCGGAAAGACTTCACTCCAACACACATTACTGAAATAATTTAGCCAACAAAAGGGATTAAAATACTTATTCATACACATTTCCAAGAATCCCCTGTTTCTTAAACTCTTTCACCTAAAGCAACGAGTCAAATTGCATAAAAGGAGTCAGCTGCGCCTAGTATCTTTTATTCATTCTGCTGCTGCTAGTGAATTACCTGCTCGATAGAGCTCAAAACAGAACTCTGGCATCCAGCAGCTTCAGTGGTCCATCAGGGCCCTGAGCTCTCACTCTACACTGAGCTGGGGCTCACCTACATTAAAAATACATGGACATTCTCCACACTTATGTAACCATGACCCCGTGTTTGTTATCTGTTGTGACAGGGCCATCTTTCTTGGTTTCATAAGGAACCAAGGTTAAAAATAATTTACATATTTTGTACTTCCATCAATATATTTTATGAATGAATGAAAAAGGGTTGATCGTTTTCTGTTTGTTCACCATAGATACAGTAATATTTGAAGATTTCTGTAGAGTTGTTACAGTACAATAGTGTACTGTATGTGTCTGTTGCCATGATTTTAGTTTTATTTATGTAATTGCCATCTATTCCCCACTTCAGGCCACAGATGTGTCATTTAGGCAACACTGTCCATGGTTTATCAATAACTGCAGAGTAATACAAGCTTGTGGGGATCTGTTCATTTTTGCACGTTATCTCTAGCCACTCGCAAGCAAGGATACTGTGCTTCTCCTGCTGCGCCAATGACAGGCGAGAACACTGCAGCATTGTCCCTGTTCGTTCGGCCGGCGTCTGCGCAGATATGTGCAAATCCCTCTAGCCCTGCTGGCTATGTGGCAAAGGTTCAGATTTGAAGGAGCAAAGAGACGCAACCAGGCCTGTCCCGGCTCCCCTTGAATGTTTCCACACAAGCCGCCATTCACTGTTCCAAAAACGCTCTGTGGCACGAGAGGAAACATGGGAGTCGTTAAAAAGAGCTCTGTATCTGCTGTGGGCTTATCTGATCTCTCCCAGGCGGTTGGCTGAATCATGTTGTGGATTGTTCTGATGGAGATGGCTAGATGGGTATTTAAAGAAAAGGTACATCCTTTTATTGCTATACACTTAGGCCTTGAATGTGTATTACTATCTTTCAAAAAATAATCAGCGGACTATAAAACACAGCTAATAGCTGTTTTCAAACATGACAAACAACAGAGTGCCTGGACACAACGCTTAGCCCTGGTACAGTATATTGGCTATTTATCATCAATCCCTAAAGTCTAAGTCAATAATAATAATGGAACATACATTTACTTTGAAAAGGCCTTTAAGCCATCTCTGTTTTAACACAGTGACACTGTCTATGGTAATTTTGGTTCAGACTGTCAGCTTTAATTTGAGGGCAAATTCATACATATCAGATGAACCCTTTAGAAATCATAGAACCTCACTATTTAGCCAAAATTATGTGGATATCTTACCATCACATCCACATGATCTAGCTGGAAATCTTACCTAACCCAAACCCTGAAAAACAGCCCCAGACCATTATCTTCCCTTCACAATCAGTAGGGTTGTCCACGTACTTTTGTCTATATAGTGTATAGTATATTTGAAAGATAAAGGCAGTCACACAGCACAATCTTAAGGATACACAAATAAAACACAAGTTAAGCATTTATGTAGAGACAGATTTTTGCCTCCCAAATTTGGCACACAGTATCCAGTGATATGTACCGTATATTTTTGTTGAAATGCAAGGATGTTTCACACATTCTATTCAACAGGTTAGCTATCAGAAAACAAGCAGTAATTCCACTTACAGTCAGATGATCAAGAAGTGATCTTCTTGTTGAAAGTAAAGGTTGAAATGAACAAATAAGCAACAATTACATATTTTTGCTGTAGACAATGCTACGGTAACTACAGTAGAAAGAGGATATTTTTCTCTTCAGAGTTAACCTAAAGTGATCACTACTGTAATTAGATATAATATTTTTATTTATGTGTAATAATCTATATTATAAAATCAGAATATAATAAAATATATTTTGTATTATATTTTTATATCTATATAAAATACCTTTTTATTTGCAAAGGACAATGTTTTTTAACTCATTGGGCTTTCTATGAAGACCCAGGAGCAATCATGGGTCAGCATAACACATATATCGCCAAAGTCTGCGTCTTTAAGCTTGATCTTCATCAATAAAACATGGACTTTTCTTTTGAAAAGACAACAATAGACTTGTGTTTGTGCCATGAATTGAACATGTATCTGACCAGTTGGCGGTCTGCTGCTTAATATATGTGTGTGTTCAATCAATGTCACGGGGAAAACAGAATGACTTTGTACTTTGCAGCTTTACTGTATGTCTGTAGTTGATGTACATAAAAGAGAGAATCACTGAATGGGTCTATAATGAAAATTCCCTATTACCCTGGTGATGAGTCTGACATGGTGACTCATACCCTGACATCATCCAAACGTGTAAATTGCATTTTACTGATAATTGCCACACAAACAGTAATTTGCTCATTGCCTTGCTTGAGAGATGAAGCAAATCCTTTCTGGTTTTCATTGGGCAGCATACGTTCCCATTCCATGTGCGAAGCCAAATCAAAGGTCACATTCCCGCTCAGTAGTACCATCTGTAGATAAAGGCTGTCCCTTGCAGTGTGGGAGAGCATTTGCCATGTTTTCCACAGATGGAGGCATGCCTGGGGCTCAGCTTGATAACCCAGTGGAGGGCTATGGACTTTGTCTCAAACTTGGCTCGCTTTGGAGACTAGAGCAGCAGGCTCAGATCACTGTGTCTGGACGTGTGTGTGTGTGGGCATGTGTGTCTGTGTGCGTCTGTGTGTGGTGGTCTGAACTCCAGCAACACTCCGGGCGACTGGTGAACTGTTGCATGAAATCTCCCTTTGTGGATCACCTCCACTTCTCCGTCTGATTAGAAGTGTCCCTGCTCCGATCTGATCCCATCTGCGTCTCGCCTTTCAAAGACTCTGCTCTCAGAGCAACCGTTTATTTACTGAGTAGTTATGCTAGATGGACTGATGCACTGTTTCTTTCTCTCTTGAGTTTATGGCAAGCTTGTCTGGGTCAGAAAGGACTTCACAGCACAGTTCTTGCCCTGGTAAACATCGTCTCTAGCTATGGTGTTTTCCTGTGCTAAGGAAACATTGGGGTCAAGTCAAGAAGAAAAGCTTGCTTTTACCAGATTATGTTATGGTGATCTTTTTTTACAAAGAGTTTGCAGTGGGCAACTTGTGAACCTTTTAAATAAGTTTTTTGGTCAACACTGATGTACATATTGAGGATGCATCGAAAACAGATGACATGCAGAATTTTAAAAACAAAACAACTGAAACTAACCAGCATGCATGTCTACCTGGTCGACCCATTCTTCGTGTCAGAAGTTGGGTGCTCTGGTTAAGAGCCTGCAGCATAGAAACGGTTTTTGTGTTTCATACTCAATTGAATTTGTACCACAAATGATAATTCTGCTGTAGGTAATTTAAATAATCAAATCTTCTTTTCTCCTCTTCCTCACCAAAGGGAGATAATGAAATCTTCCTTTAGCTGTCCTCATACAATTTTTCGGAGTACAGCCTGGTAACTGTCTAGTCGAAATTCCTTGAAATCAGATGTACTTCACAGGAATAAGTTGGTGCTCATTTGTGATTCGGTTTAGAGGAATAGAACAAACTATGGGTTGCAGCTATGCTTGGGATAATCAAGTTTGCATTTAACTAATGTACATGTATTAAACACATTAAAGTAATTGAATAGAATATAATTACCTTGGATTGCAGAGATAATAGTTTAAATAAGACTAGTAGGCTACACTTTAGAACAGGCTGATAGTAATAGCTTTACGTCAATTTGTAACAAAAGTTTTACTCAAATAACATCCCTGTGGTTCTAACAGCTGGAAATGTATCGATGTTAAATGTTAATCGTTACGAATCTTATTTTTTTGTGTTTTCTTTCTCGTTTTAAGCGAGAACTACACAAAGCATGCGCCGTCATTAGCAAATTTACAAGAGTCCATCTTTGTGTGGTCTTGAATATAAATCATTTGTCATCGTTGATTCTTCAAAAGATAAACGGTTCTGAAGGGAAGTTATCACAACAATCACTTGCTTCATCTCCGTAGATTTATTACAATTACTTTCAATATTCATGTCATTATGAATGGAACCCAAAACCAAATGTAAATCTTTACCATTTAATAGTCTGTTGGCTCTGCCATGCTCTGTTTACTCCTCTACTGTCTTTCAATTGAATTACCTCTCCATTTTAAAGTTGAGTTGTCACATATACAGAAGACCGCAGGTGTTATTGCATGTACAGTGAATATCTCATATCAACAGATGTGACATGCAGGTAATATAAACTAAAAGAAATAGTTAAAAAGAGCAAATAAATAGGAATATTTGGTAACACTTTATTTTGAGAGTCCATCTCTAGATGCTCTACATATTATCTGCATACTGTCAACAACATTTTTATAACAAAGTATCTACTAACCCTAACCCTAATCCTAACCTTAACCATTCCCCTTATGTTAAACCTAACCTTAACCATTACCCTAAAACATATTCTAAACTTACCCCTACCCTTAAAATACACAATTGGTTGCTTATCAACAGATGGTTTGTTGATAGTTTGTTGATAGTCATATCATCAACAAACTATCTGTAGAGCACATACAGATG
>JACXGM010001586.1:0-26627 GCA_016801145.1 Umbra pygmaea
CCCTGTGTCGCGCAACTTTAAAGCTTTGAATTCCTCTACGAAGCAGTGACGTGGGTCTGTGTGAAATGAAGCTTCGGACGTCACTGGTCACGTGATTATCACAAAACGAATCAAGCTCCGATACAAAGCTCCATTCCAAATTGGTTCATTTTTTTGATACATGCCTCGAAGCAGCGGGTTCACAGGTAACATCACTAGCCAAGAGGCCCATGATCACTCTGGATGAACTGCAGTGATCTACAGCTGAGGTGGGCGAGTCTGTCCATAGGACAACAATCAGTTGTATACTGCACAAATCTGGCCTTTATGGAAGAGTGGCGAGAAGAAAGACATTTTTGAAAGATATCCATAAAAAGTGTTGTTTAAAGTTTGCCACAAGCCACCTGGGAGACACACCAAACATGTGGAAGAAGGTGCTCTGGTCAGATAAAACCAAAATGGAACTTTTTGGCAACAATGCAAAACGTTATGTTTGGTGTAAAAGCAACACAGCTCATCACCCTGAACACAGCATCCCCACTGTCAAACATGGTGGTGGCAGCATTATGGTTTGGGCTTGCTTCTCTTCAGCAGGGACAGGGAAGATGGCTAAAATTGATGGAAATCTGTGGAAAGAATTGAAAACTGCTGTTCACAAACGCTCTCCATCCAACCTCTGAGCTCGAGCTGTTTTGCAAGGAGGAATGGGCAAAAATTTCAGTCTCTCGATGTGCAAAACTGATAGAGACATACCCCAAGCGACTTTTAGCTGTAATCGCAGCAAAAGGTTGGGCTACAAAGTATTAACTTAAGGGGGCTGAATAATTTTTAGTTTTTTATTTGTTAAAAAAGTTTGAAATATCCAATAAATTTTGTTTCACTTCATGATTGTGTCCCACTTGTTGTTGATTCTTCACAAACAATTACAGTTTCATATCTTTATGTTTGAAGCCTGAAATGTGGCAAAAGGTCGAAAAGTTCAAGAGGGCCGAATACTTTCGCAAGGCACTGTAGTTTCACACATCTCTGAATGGACCTGCTCTGAATGTGTACTTTTAAAACACATCATATCTCTTATCTCACGGGAATCCAAAATGTCACAGCCTTGCTGCATCAATGCAATCAGGAATTCAAATGCTTGTCATGGCAGAGCGATAATTCTCAGTATTCAGAGTAAATTTATAACAGGGCATTTATGTTAGTGACAGTGTTAAATTGCTAAGAATATAAGTGATAGCTAGTATTTGTAAAATAATTTCAGAGTCACTGAATACATTGAGTATGAAAATTATGTGAATCATGTGCTATGGCATTTGCAGTCATCAGATCTCAACTCAATTGCACACCTATGGTAGATCTTGCACTGACTGAATGTTACACAGCACTCTCCACTATCAGCATCATAACACTAAATGAGGGAATATCTTATGGGAAAATGGTATTCCATCCCTCCAGCAGATTTCCAGACTTTTTTGTCATATGTCTGTAGATCTTGTCACACTAGCTGTAAGAAATTTTGGCTAGCATACATTTGCTACTCAGCAATCCAGCCAGCTTTCTGAATGGCAAGCTCAGAAAATCACATTGATTAGTTCACTGAGTGGCGTTAGCTAGCTTAGTTGCTAAATCATGTACTGTTCGGCATGTGAATGATCATTGTCTATTTTACAGAGATATGGGTGAAATTCAACCATTGTGCTTTTTTGCTTTTTGCCTTAAGTTGTTTGGGATTTTACAGCCTGAAAATGGCATCTTCACAAAAATGTACAAATGACAGCCAAAACGTAGTGATACACAAAAACTAAATTAGCATTAATATTATGTTGTGTGATTTTCACAGAGAAATCTGCCGATCAACTTTAATTCAGCCAGGTGAGGGAAAATGAATCATTTCTTAAGGACAATAATACAATGTTGCCGATTTGTCAAATTTCACAGATCCTTCCAGTTTATGCTGGATGAAGTTCAAATCAGGTGATCGGTGTAGTTCCCATAGAAGAGGTAATATATATTGTCATTTCAAAGCAACATTATAGCAAACCTCTGTACTTTTATATTTGATTCTTACAGCTAATTCATCTAACATTCTGACTTGATCATTATAACCTAAACATGCTGTATTTACATCTTCCTTTTTTACTTCTTCAATATAGTCTTTAGAATGGAACTGTGTTTGGTCCAAAATATTGCCTCTGACTAACACACTGTGCTAATCAGAAAGAGGCACATTATCAAAGTAATTCACTCTACTGTTAAACATGAGAGCTTTTGTTATTCTTTTGTATTCAGTACATAAGTTAATAAAACCAATTGAATGATCCCCAGAAGTTTCTCCCTACTAACAAATACATTTGGTCAAATAAAGAATTTTGATTTGACTTACTACACATAATTTTAGATGCAGTGAAACACTTTAAAAAAACGATCCCCTCATTGTAATTTCAGAATTCTTTGAAATATAGGAAGAAAATATGTTTCCTTACACAGAGACAACCCATTGGAAAATACAGTACTAAGTAGTGGTCCAATTGAGAATACCCAAATCTTACGGGATCAAAGATTCTACTTTTCTACTGGTTTCTATATACCAACTAGTTATTAACTCGTTTGGACTGAATAGGGCAGTTCATTTGTTGCCTGATACCTCAAAACTGATTTTAATTCTGTGGTTCTATCCAATCTTTTCATGTTAAAACATGCCGCTAGTAGGCTAGAATTGTGGGTTCAATTCTTGGGACCACCCACAAGTCAAATGAATACACACATGCATGTAAGTCACTCAAAACCCTGTGTTAAATAGCATATATACTTGTTGTGGTGTTTCTGTGATAAAAAAGGATTGTTGTAAAAAAAAACTCTAAGGTGAATCAATAATATCAGTAGGCCTATTACAAGGGTGACCCTCCAGGTCCTGGCCTGACCAATCGGGGAGAGGGGAAAACAGGTGCTCTAGGAGGGGCTAGGGTTCTCTGAGGACAAATCTGGCTGGCTGTTGGCGTGCCTCCGGCTGGTGCGTTTGGTGGGTATGCTGGTGTTCAGCTGTTGCCAGTAGGACTGACAGTACTGGTTGATCAGACGGATCTCAGGCTGAGATGAAAACTGTGGGGGCAGGGCATGAGGTGGGGGCGGGGGTGGCGGAGGGTGGTGATGAGGGTGCAGTTGGGGAGGGTGTCCATCCGGAGAGGTGAGGGCCTCTACGATCTCCCGGTCTAGAATGTGGAGGGCCACGCGGGCCACTGTGTGCTTGAAATTGTTCTCCGTGGCCAAGCAGTGGTACAGCCCCCCGTCATCGTGGGTTAGGGATTTGAGAAGGATGCCATGACCTGTCTTCAGCACCTCTCTGTCTCGGCTCAGCTGAGGAAGAAGAGTCTATTCCATTAACTACATCGAGCAAACAGAAGCCATTGGACTTAATCGGTCTGTTATGCCTAGTCTTACCAGTTTCCTCCTCCCATCTGGTCTCTGGAAGAGCCATTTGACTGTTGCTTGTGGAGATCTAGGTTGGCACTCTAGGAAGGTGCTGCTACCCTCTACCCCAAACTGGACCGTTTCACTCAGACGCTTCTCCACTGAAGGGAAGACATCAAGACAAATGTGCTACTTTGTACTTTACTGATTATTTAAACTGAGATTCCATTGATCAAAAAGTCTGTGGTTGACAAACAGCAGGCAGGCCTTTATGTTATTTTGTTAGTGGATGTTAAGCTCTGGAAATCCCAGATCATTCATATAGATACAAGTCCATACATATTTTGACCAGGTTTCTCACGTTTCTGACAAATGTTCATTCTGAATGAGACTAACCTGGAATGATAAAGGTTACATTTAATATACAGCTCTTGAAAAAATTAAGAGACCACTTATAATTTTGTGTGGACCCTACTTTTTATCCAGAGCTATATAATCACAGATTTTGCTCAGAGATTTGACTGTGATCATCAACCTTTTGCATTGAACCCTCTGCACTGACGCAAGGGGTCTCCATGCTTAATATCTTGTCTTCTGCTCCGCCTGCAAACAAGTAGAGCAACAGTTGAATATGACACTTACTACACATTATAAGGACATTGACTCATGACAAAAACATTAGAATGGATGGAATGATCTCATACTCTATGTTAAAAATATCTATAAATAAATATATATATATATATATATAAAAACTGGTAAAGCATGATGTGCACATTATTTAACTCTGTCCTTGGTGCCAAGGTCCCTCACCTTTTGGTGGAGGGGCTAAAGGCGACACATGTCTCCCCGTCCCAGGCACAGTAAGGGTCTCTGGCCAGACAGCAATCTGAGCAGGCCTTTCCATAGACACCACACCTATGTAGGGACACCTGGGTAAGACCCCTCTCTGACGAAACATACAACTGTTGCTGTGGTTCAGAAATAGAAAAAAAGGACTATCAGCGGAAGTCACACAGAAGCAACAACTACATTATTAAAAGAAAATGAACAACAAGACTAATCAAACACACTCTAATAGATCAAGCATACTCTTTTTGAGGATATCTTCATAGTCTTAATAGGAGCTGAAGTCTGCGAAAATGAAGAATATACAAGGTCAGGAGAAGATAATGCTGCAGAATGTTGATTATCCTTTTACATATGAATTTACTAGTGATTAAGAAGAAATGGTAAAATGATTGTCCTTACCCTGAAAACCTCTACTTCCTCTAATGTGAGCTCTTCTGTTGTGCTCGTGTCTTTAGGAAGTACTATCACCTTTTGGACTGTCCCACGATCTATACCAACAGGGTAGAACAAGTGTTTATAAAACCAAAGATGGCTTAAATGACCTAGAAATGGTCAAATCATTTCTATGATCAATGTGTGTTATATCCAGTTCCAGCCATTTAAGACAAATATATCAACGGGCTGTAGGTTTCAAGCATCTACTAATTCAACACTCCACTTGACATGCAGTATAAGGCTCAATTTCCCACCTCAGTAATAGCAGGACAAACATAGCTGGTGTGACTCACCTGTGCCCAGGAAGAGCACCTCATACCTCCCGTCAACAGCATCCACCAGGTCCAAAACGATGGATGTGAAGCGGTAGTCCACCCCTGTGCGGACCACCAGAGGGCGCTTGTTTATGGGGTATACAGGGTGGTACATGAGGGGATGTGCCCTTACAAAGTTCACTGCCTCATCAGAAAACTCCTTGGTGGAGTGTAGTCCGGGGGTGAAGGTTCCTCCTGGACACTGTACATGAAGAGGATAGAACGCTCCATGAACTGGGTCATATTCAATCATATTACAAAAGAAGGAAACACATAAATATGCATAGCCATACAGAACTGCACTATTTGATTTTGCATTGCATAATATTAATTTATTTATAAGGCTATTGTCAACTATTCAAATTAGGCACCATTTTATTTATTATATACAATCTGTTGTTTCCTGTGTGAAATAAGTTTGAAGTTGTAAAGAAATGTTGCCGTTACATTCCAACAGACATGGTGTTTCTGAGGGTACATACTGTCCCAGGGCGAGGGTATGGGATCTTTCCAGTGTAGGGGGTCCACTGGTAACTGTGTCCCTGCTTGTGTGAGAAGGGGCCATTGAAGACGTTGCGGATGTCGGACATAGAGTACACACACACCGCTGAGCCCTTGAACACGGACCTAGGGAGAGGTGGGCAAAGGTGGAGCTAGAGATTTACTGAAACTTAGTGATTTGTTTCAACCCTGCACTAATCAAGGACATAAACCATATGGTTTTGAATACTATTTGCTCATGAAGTGATTCATTACCCTGCAGTAGAGAAGACAGCGTACACAACTGGATTGCGCTCATCCTGTGTTGGCTGAACGAAGACATCCTCTGAACAGAAGAAAAAACAAAAGGGGTAAACGGTTCTATCAAAAAAAGTTAAACAACACCACGGCTCTAATCCAATCAAAATGTAAGCATTGAGTAAAGTGGATAGTGGATATACAACAAAAATACATTGTGCAGATGAGTGCATGCAACTGCACCAAAGGGCATAACTAAGGCACTGGGGCTAAGATGGGTGGAGGTAGTGTGTGTGTATGGAGGAGGGTCAGCATGTACAGTGATCGGATAGAAGCTCTGACGACAGGCATGATTTAAAAGCTGTGCGGGAGATGGTGTTCACAAGTTTTAGAGTAGTTTGTAGATCGTTCCATTCGCTAGCTGCTGCAAACTGGAAGGAGTTGCGCCCAAAGGATTTATGGGCTTTTGGTGTGACCAGGGAGATGTACCTGCTTGAGCGCAGGTTGCAGGTGGGTGAGGCAGTGTTGAGAAGAGAGTTTAGGTACAAAGGGCTTTTGCTGTCTTACTCAGCTCATCGAAATAGGTCTCCACACCATCGCTGCCAATCACTGAGCACACCAGCCGAGCCTTCAGGAAGGTTGTCCACTTGTTGACCAGTGATCTCTGACCACCATCATCATTCTGGGTGAGTAAAACATTAGCCTTTTAGATGTGTTTTGCTGGTCTAAATGGTGCTTTACTACTTCTACTTTGGCTGGCCAAAGTCCCTCTGCTTCTCCCACTCTACCTGGTCAGGTTTCTAATCTGAATTCTTCTACAAAACTGGCCACAAAACACCTTTTCCCAGCTTTTATTAATTGACCTCCTGCTGGTCATGTACTCTTCTAATCCCGACCGTTCACTATCAGAACAGGACAGGCCCCCCCCCCGAATCTGTCCCCTCTCCTCTCTAGGCACTGTAGGCCGCACTTTGTGACAACACATTTCATTGACTAGGACAGAGAGCATTAAACACAAATAAATTTGCCTTATTTATTATAGTCATATACTGTACATCATTTTTGCCAGGTCGAGAGGTTTGTGGACTTTAAATGAGGGAAATGAGATTGCAGCAACTTAACCAGCAGCTTTTAGACATTCATTTTTACTCATGCGGCGGCCTTAACAGTGTGGCATGTTTGTTAAATAGGAACGGAACTGGAGAAAACCCATTGAAATGTAAGCATTGTCATTCCTCCAATTTCTATTTGAAAATGGTTCTCCAATTTTCTGCTGCATTTTGGTGTAGCAAGTTCCATGCCATTACCACCTGCACCATCTGAATCCATCAACCCAGTGTGTCTGTCTGTTTGTGGAATGAGAAAGGATATACAAGAATCTCACCAGGCAGACTCTGCCCACCCTGGCCAGGACACTAGGGCTGCCCCCCCCAGTCGCATCCAGGCTCTTCTCCCGGAAGAAAAAGTAGAGCTTATCATCGTTTTTCTCTGAGCTGTCAGGAATCTGTTGGATCTTCACAAACACTGGCTCTGGATATGAAGACGGGGAGACAAGACAAGTTAAGAGAGAAGCATAAAACAGAGAGAGAGAGACTTTATCTCAGAGTAGAAGTATCCATGGGCTAGTCAGTGTCAGCTGTCTTGGAAAACCTCACCATTCAGCCAGCGGGAGTCGTGTTGCTCTGTCCTGACAGCAGGTCTGTCTCCAAGTGTTCTGAAGATGCCTGGGTCCGTGCCCATAAAGTCAACGTGCACTCCGGCATACAGGTTACCATCTAGCAAGGAAGAAACGAAACCCAGAAGATGGACGAGTAAGAAGTGAGAAGGTTTATTGGTACCATACTAGAGGAGAGTTGTGGTAATTAAACAGACTAGAGGAGGTCTCACTGATAAGGGCCACAGCGTTCTCCTGTCGAGGGTCATAGGAGCACTTCCCCTTCCCTGAGTCCACATAGCCAGGGACCAGCCTGAACAGGTAGTCCTGCATAGAGAAGTCAAAACATGGATGTACAGTAGGTGTGTCTGTGGCTGCCTGTCTGTCTTTCTGTCTGAGGCATGTTGGCATGTCTGTACCTCTGCTCGCCATCCTCTGTTGATGAAGGTGCAGATTGGCTTGTATGCCCCTGTGCCACAGGTGTACAGGTGGGTGCGATTCCAAGGTTCAATCAGACGCACAAAGTTTGCACACTCCCCCTGATTAGAACAGAAAAGAAACTGTAACAATCAATAAACTTTATTGACTGTACGTACATACAGTATACTTGAAACAGCCACACTTGGTCTCTGACCAACTGTCCTCTTATCTCTCAGAATACTTTCCTCAACTCTAACCAGTCAGGCCTCATGATGGGTCACTCAACGAAGACCAAGTCTCTTCGCAGTGCCCAAGCTGATGCTCTCCCCTCTGGTCTCATCCTCCTAGAGGTACTCAGATCCTCCTCTCCACCCTCTCAGGTCTGAGGGTCTCTGCACACTCATGGATTGTCTCCTAACTGTCAAGCCGTCCTACCAGATGATGTGGAGAGGATCTCTGTCCTTTTGTGTCTCAACTCCTCCCCCCACCATTGCCTTTTGTGTTGTTCTCTGTCTTACTTTAGTGTATAGTGACAGGATTGGGAAGGTTACTTTTGAAATGTAATCTGTTACTAGTTTACCCATTCATAATTTTTTTGTAATCTAATTATTTTAATCTGATTACATTTCAAAAGTAACCTACTTAACCCTGGATACTGAATTCTTTCAGTAAGGTTTATTACTGAATTGTGTGGTTGTTCAAAATGTAAATGAAAAACTAAACATATTTCTGTAAATATGGTAAAGCACCCACCTGCCCACCTTTCATTCTACACTCTCCTTTCCTCTGGGTCGAGGCCGGCCAATGAATCTGAAGGAGGAAGTATACAAAATGATTGGAGTTTTGAGTGAGTGGTTGTTGGGACTCAAATATGTTCTCATATAGTTCTAAATACATATAGAATTGTGAAGAAAATCATGACGCAGGTGTTTGCAATACATAAGACACAGATCAGCCATAACATGACCACTGATAGGTTAAGTTAATAATCAATCAATCAAATTTATTTATAAAGCCCTTTTTACAACAGCAGTTGTCACAAAGTGCTTTGACAGACACCCGGCCCGAGACCCCAAAGAGCAAGCAACACAAGTGATGCACAGTGACTAGGAAGAACTGCCTAGTAGGTGGGACCTAGGAAGAAACCTAGAGAGAGGCCAGAATTAAGGGGGGGGGCAGTCCTCTTCTCACTGTACCGGGTGGAATAACACTTGTTGGGCCCTATCTTACACCCAGCGCAATTTACTTTTTACACCAACGCATGTATCATTCCTATCTTGCACCCGACGCATATGGGACATTTCCCTCCACAGACACGCGTCTGTAAGTTAGGGAATTAACTTGCGTTCGTTGGGCGGTTCAGTGAAAAGAAGAGGCGTGTTCAGGTGCAAACATTCCCTGGTGCTATCTTGCAGTTACCGAAAACAATTCCGCCACTGACCAGGATAAACCTGTTTAAAAGTCAGTGGCGTATTATTCAAATGCTATTTTAAGGGCGCATGCTGGCCATAATGTAGCGTGTGCACAACACGCATACTTTGCTCCACTCACCTACACAAATGCAGCAGTTCCCATAGTTGCAATACATACAGAATTAGAAGGAAAAATATTACCACGCGAGGGAAATCATTGTGGTGTCCTAAGATGTGAAAAATAGGCATACATCTAGTGTACACATTTACCCAAATTATTCAGAATGAATTATTCACACTGTACATCAACCGCAAGGGAACCCATTCAATCAACATACAAGTGATTTGCGATGCTAATAGTAAAATCACCCATGTCTTTGCGAATTACCCTGGCTCAAGCCATGACTCATTTATGCCAAAGTCTGCCATATTTGCGGGGAATCCCCCCTTGGATGGGTGGCTGTGAAGGGCACAACGCTATACGTTAAAGACATGGCTGATGATGACACCATTTCTGATGGCAGCAACAATGCGTGAACTGCTGTTTAATCGAAAACACACACAGACACGCAGTGTAGCCTAATTGAACGAACATTCGGCACACTGAAAATGTGCGTCAGGTGTTTGGATATAGCAGGTACTACACTTCTCAAGTCGCAGCATTCTTTGTGGGTTGTTATGTTGTACACAACATGTCCATTCATCATGGATGTGTTAATGACATAAATGAGGAAATCTTAGAGGACTTAAATAAGGAGACGTGATGTTGAAATGCGTGTGCCGTTACTTAACCCAAATGCCCAAGTAGTCAGAATGGGAGAGGAGAGCTTATACAAAAGAGTGAGGTAAGCAAAGTAATCTCGCTCTAATGTTAGACTACATTGCAAAAATATTAACATGCATTCATAACCTCGTGATTCAGTGAGAGTGAACCCAAAACATCGGAAAGTATGTCTTGTGACATTTCTTTATTTACATTTTGTGAAAAGAAAAATCAATTGCAATCCGCCGTTATAATAGCAATCCGCTATGAAACAAGCGCACCTGCTCTTAAAGGGAATGTGAGATGATGCTCTGATTGGTTTATTGCACGTTACGCCCAAACCACACCTATGACTAATGAAGCTACTTCTGACCTACCCATTTTAGATTTGTGTCGGGCGCAAGAGCCATTTATCCCGCCGCTAAAATAGCAACAGCGCCCGGGACCCTCCCACAATGTCACTTGCATTTGATACTTGCGTTTCAGATCGTTAAAATAGGGCCCATAATTTTGTTATTGTGGCACTTGTCAGTGGGTGGGATATATTAGGCAGCAAGTAAACATGTCCTCAAAGTTGATGTGTTAGAAGCAGGAAAAATGTTCAAGCGTAAGGTTTTGAGAAAGCAAAAATGCGATGGCTAGACCACTGGGTCAGAGCATCTCCAAAGTTGCAGCTCTTGTGGGGTGTTCCCAGTCTGCAGTGGTTAGTACCTATCAAAAGTGGTCCAAGGAAGGAAAAGCGATGAATCAGCGACAGAGTCATGGTTGGCCAAGGCTCATTGATGCACGTGGGGAGCAAAAGCTGGCCCATGTGGTCCGATCCAACAGATGAGCAACTGTAGCTCAAATTTCTGAAACCGTTAATGCTGGTATTCCCTGATGGCATTGGTCTCTTTCAGCAGAATAGTGCACCCTGCCACAAAGCAAAAACGGTTCAGGAATGGTTTCAGGAACACAACAACGAGTTCAAGGAGTTGACCGAAAGTGGGACCTACACAATATTAGGCAGGTGGTGATAATGTTATGGCTGATCGGTGTACATCATAACCAACATTTTTTGACAATATCATGTGATTTCCCAGCACTGTGCACAATAAGAAATGTATCATTTTCAGGGTGTTTGCTCCTACAATGAGGGGCTCCTTGTTGATGTTGTGCATGTCCAGTGCCACCAGGTACTCCCGGCTGCCGACGTAGATCCGGCCCTGGTCCTGGTCCATTAGTAGGATGCGGTAGTCATTGGTGTTGAAGGAGAAAGAGAAGGGGCGTGACGTCCTCGTCTCCATCAGCTCTGCACCGGCAAGTAGAAAGACAATGTGTCATTTTTATTCAGCATGAATATTTTTTGGGGAGAGGACATACTGTACCTGTACCTTGGATTTAGTGCCCTCTGAGCATTTCGAATAGTCAACTATTTCCATAAAAGATTTGATTACCTCTTTCTTAACAGACATAAATAGCATAATTCAAAACACTACACCCAAATGCTGCGTCTATATGTTCTTCAGTGTAATGTCCATTCATGTTGTATAATACAATCAATATTTGTAAATCAAGCAGTTACATTTTACTATGTATTAATGTTTAATGTTTATAGGTGCTAGTGCAAGTGTTTCTCTACTCTGCCTGACTTGCTTTATGCTTTTCCTAGTGAACTTGTATGCAATAATTCAACTAAAGGTGTTCTACATGAAGCTGTCACAAACAAACTTGCAAATAGTATCAAAATAGCTATAGTTGCAAAGGAGAATGGTTTAAGTATTTTATGACATTTTACACTCAATATAATATGAAAGCCCTGACCTCTAAAGTGAAAATACAATTCCAGCCTTTCACAAAACCCATTATGTGAAAATGCAGAAAGAACACATAATCCATATTAAAATCTATACAGAATAAAATCATCACAAGCTAAGAAAACAAAATGCTGGCCCATTTCATATAATTTTGTAGCCTCTATTAGAAATGCTATTGCTGACACATCATAAAAAGAATACAGATACGTATACTGTAGACCGTCTGATAATCATCACAAATGCAGTTTGCTTGTTAAAACAATATAGTACAGTACGGTATCTACTTTTACTCATTGTTACACTATTATTGTCTGTCACTGATAAATTGAAGAGGAGACGTAGAAACGGTTTTGTTAGTTTGTTCACGTGTCAGTCCTCAGATGCAATAGTTTGTGCCGGGAAACTAGGGTTATTCTGAGGCATGCCTATTCTAATGTTTCTGATGTCATGTTGATACTAAGAGGACCAAAACCCTTGGAACATGCCTCAGCACCATATGGCCTGATGACTCCTTCCTGTCTCTGTCCTGTGCCCACCTTGCTGTGCTGGTACCCATGTCACTGCTATTGATCTTGTTTTCTGCCTGGTGACTCCAGCTGTACCTCTCCAGAGCACATCCCGTTGTCCCTGCCCAAGACCACAGAATTGTGTTGAAGCTACACAAAGACTGGGTCACAGCCCACCCATTCCTATCTCCATATATGGACACTAATTGAATACTGATAAACGATGTGGCCTTAATAGAATAGGCTGTGTACCTTTTCAGTTGTCACAATTTCTTACATTCAATCCTAGTACAAATTCCCTGTCGTAAGTTAGATAGGATCATCACTATATTTTAAGAATGTGAAATGTCAGAACAATAACAGAGAGAATGATTTGTGTCAGCTTTTATTCTTTTCATCACATTCCCAGTGTGTAAGAATTTTACATACATTCAATTAGTATGGCCTTTACATTTTTTTTAATTGGGTCAAATATTTTCAGTAGCCTTTTCCTTTCACAAGCTTCCCACTTTAAGTTGGGTGAATTACAGAGGTGGAAAGAGTACGGAAATATTCTACTTAAGTAAAAGTAAAAAGTTGCTCATTTAAAATGTACTCTTAGTAAAAGTTACTTAGTTACTTTTTTAACCTCCAAAAATAACATTTATATTGATTTAATATCTTATTTATACTTATTATATGCCTGTTTGTCTAACAGATACTTGTTATATTAAATCGCAGTCTTTTGCGATTTGATAAGGGAAGAAAGCCATTTAATGCTTTCGATTATAGTTTGTTTGACAGATACTTTGCCAAACCAATGGCGCAAAACAACGTTAGAGACCTTTTATGTTAAAATGAGAAGTTTTGAGAATGTTTGCGCTGTATTATTATCATTAGAATATGACGGTTGTTTGTTGTGTAGATGCATCTTTGATGAATGAGTGTGATCAGTGCTAATCTCCTGTGACCGCTTCATAATAAAGGTCAACTTGTGTGACCACTTCAACTTCAACGCCAGTGAAATGCTTTTAATGTGAAGCTGCAGCAGCAAGAAAATGTTCAGTTAGCATTAGCGGTAACTTAGTTTATACAGCATATTTTTTCACAACTTACACTGCATGATAAAGCTGATGGTCTCTTGCACTTGAAGCCAAAGTGTTCACAAGTTTTTCCTTGCACTTGATTTTACTCAGTAACAGATGTGATTGAAAATGTAACAAAGTACAATACATACAAAACATACTTATGTAAAAGTAAAATTACAGATTTAAAAAACTACTTCAAAAAGTACAAGTACAGAAATAAACTACTCAATTACAGTAACTTGAGTAATTGTAATTAGTTACTTTCCACCTCTGGTGAATTATGGCCCATTCCTATGGAGATAGATTTTCATCAATATTATTGCAAATGTGCAGACTACAAGTCACAAATATATACTACAATTTGTTTATAGAAAACACAATGCACAAATAAAAGCAACGTTCACAAACAAATGTCTCAAGATCTTCAAATATGAAACACGATCCACAAATAATTCACTATCCACAAAAATTATTTGTGGATCATATATATCATGTAAGTTATATTTCTGGCTTCTGTTTCTTATTTAGAGATCATAAAGTCCTAACCAATTTGCCAAAACTTTAGGTTGTTAACATGACGTATGTCGAGTGGATGACAAATGAGTTTTAATGACTTTAACCTCAGTGTATGTAATCTTCTGACTTCAACTGTATGTAAATGCATAGGGATTAGTGTATACTGTCTGTTTTTATCCAAAGATACCTACTCATTTAAAACAACACTAGTGTACAGTTCCTCTCAACAACTCTGTATATAACTGTATAAAGATGAACATTTGTTTCCCCATGAACTGCAAAACTGGGGTAAATCATGTTTACTGATGGCTTATTAGTTTAATTATAGTATTTTTAATGGATATTTTATTTCATGGAAATCAATATTATAATGAGATAAAAGTAGTGCCAGTGGACATTTCTTTTTAAACATTTTGTTGGTTGTATCTTTTGGCTTGCCTTTCAGGAAACATAGCTGACAGGAAAGAAAATGTACCTGTTGTGCTTTTTTCAAGTTGCTTATCAATTGGCAATGTCATTATGTTTTGTACAGAATAACATTTACTGCTGTGCAGACTTCACGCTATAAGGTCGTCACGGTCTGTTTCCACTGCACCCACAGTAGACACTATCAATTCCATTCATCCTGACACATGATCGCAGCACTCACCTCAGATCGCAATCACCGGAATACTGAACACCTGCACCCAGTCACCAGTAGTATATAGCCAAGCCACATTGTTTTACTTTGCAAGGTATTGTTCTATCTAGATCTACTGAGCGTTATTATAGTATTGTTTGCCTAAAGTGTATTGAACATTGCTTCCTATCTTTGACTCCTGAGATTGCCCAGCCCCAGTGTACTTCTGCCAGTGTAATGCTGTGCCCGACCCGTGCTGCCGCTTTTGTTTATTCGACCTTGGATTCTGTTTCTGTACCTCTGCCCGTGTCTACCCGTGTATGAACCCAGCCTTGAACAACATTGTAAAGGATCCTGTCTCTGTACCTCTGCCCTGTGAATTTGTGTGCTGAAGCTTGCCTATCCTCATATTGTGACTGTTGCCTAATCTATTAGTCTCAAACTTCTGTCAATACCCATTGCTCTTAATTAAACTCCATTATCTACAGTCCTTTTGTGGAGTCGTTACACGCAGTGAAAGACAGTGTTGATGCACTGTGATGCAGAGGGACCTGTCTCTTTCGTGTGTGAGGTCCTGGAAGCAGGTGGAGAGATGAACAATTGATTAAGCTGTTTCTCAACCAGTCAGTGCACATACGTTTGGGTGTCTGTGTGGGACTCTTTGTGTCCTTTATCAAGTCTCTTATTGTCTCTATTAGTTTTTGTTCCAGCCAGCGTTACCGGCCCACCACAATGAGGACGAATACAATCCAAAGGAATGTGTTTTATAGTCAACTGTCTAATGCACCACAGGATAAAGGCACTTCTCTATTGGAAGGACACTTTCAAGCCTCACATTCATGTGGCCTGCAGGAGGTTAGTGACTTTAGACATAAATCTTTAGTTCTAAGGTTGTGAGGACAATGCTGCTCTTAGACTATATGAGAGCAGATGCTATTTGGCGATGGGGGCTTGGGGGAGCAGTGACACAGACCAAATCTATAAATTACTCATGTCAGCCTAATGCCAGCCACACTTTCATCTCACAAGGCATTACTCTGTGCCCTTCCAATTGCTAACCTGACTGGGCTCTGGCTGAAATTTTAAATATGTAAAAATAGCCTGAGCCTGGTAGTGCGAAGGCCATAGTCAAACACTAGCCAAGGTCCTGGGACATTAAATGATGCCCAGGGTAGAGGAACATGTTTTACTGTATGGTATTTACTATAGACGTACCTGGAAAAATGACCATGATTTAGCTCAAACTATATGACTTAAACAATTATAGATTTTTGCTTGAAAAATGAAATGCTAATTTTGAGGTTGGTCTTCCTTGAATAATAATAAATCTAATGTCATAATGGATTGAATGTTTGTCATATATAATAAATATGAGCTCTGCATATGACAATACATATTTTGCATAAGAGATGCATATTAGCAGATAATGTCATGATGAATGACCATATACTTGCGGTCAAGTCTATGCATACCCTTAGAATGTGTTTATGTGTGTAACGCATTCTTAATGCAAGACGTGGGTATCCATACTCTACGTAATGGAAATTTAGCAGCATTACGTAGGCAAATGTGAGAATGGTTTTCCAAGAATAGACCAATCATTCACAATTTAAAGTACTTGGAAACATTTATTTCGGGGATAATATGCTAGATTAGTGAGGTTAAGGTAAGGTTAAGGTAAACTGACTTTTTTACGTTTCGTAGTTGTACAAGTCAAAGGTTTTTCTGACTCCGGAAATGTCACATGTGGATGCATGTTCAGTTTTTTTACAATTTTGTATGTATCGCGTGTGTGAGTGTGTGTGTTGTGTGTATGTGTGGGTGTGTGTTGTGTGTATTTGTGTGCTGTGGTTGTATTTGTGTGTGTTGTCCATGTAAGTGCGGACAACAGAGAAGACAGGGGGCAGCAGAGAGGGCCATGTGAATGTGTTCGGTGCTGTTATCTGTCCCTTTAACTAGGTGGCAAAGTGTGGTCGTCTGTCTGTCTCCCGCACAGCTGTGTCACTGATCCGCAAACAATCCACAGAACTCTGTCACCGCTTCACGGAGTGCTTGGGATTCCGGACACTCAGTGTGCGTATGGAGCAAGGGGCGGCGAGGGGTAGCAGGCTTCTATTCTCAGGACTCCTGTCATCCCATTCCAAATGGCTTTATCCCGAAAATCCACTATCTTTGGGCAAGGGTAGGACAAGAGGCTGGACAGTTTGAAAGAGGACACACCTGCTAGCCATAAAGGTCAGGTCTAATGTGCCCCTGAGAGGTTGTTGCACATTCTGTGTTAGATGGAAGGCTAATGCTGCAATGTTGAAATGTACTTACATATCCTGTACTCATGTAATTCATTTTTGAGCATTCATACCCATCAGATAACAGGGGTAGGGCTGTTACAAAGTCACATATTTAGGATATAATTAACATGGACTATCAGATTATTTGATAATTAATGTTCAAGAGTGTAGGAATGGTGGGAGGTGGTGGACAACCCTATGTTACAGACAGACAATGTGGTCCACCAATAATAAAAATATGTTACAGACAGACAATGTGGTCGACCAATGATAAAAATATGTTACAGACAGACAATGTGGTCCAACAATAATAAAAATATGTTACAGACAGACAATGTGGTCGACCAATAATAAAAATATGTTACATACAGACAATGTGGTCCACCAATAATAAGAATATGTTACAGACAGACAATGTGTGTCCACCAATAATAAGAACAAGTTGCATTAAATATATACAGTAATGTGTGTCCATCACTAAGAACATGTTGCATTAAATATATACAGTAATGTGTGTCCATCACTAAGAACATGTTGCATTAAATATATACAGTAATGTTTGTCCACCAATAATAACAAGTTGCATTAAATATATACAGTAATGTGTGTCCACCAATAAGAATATGTTACATTAAATATATACAGTAATGTGTGTCCACCAATAATAACAACAGGTTGCATTAAATATATACAGTAATGTGTGTCCACCAATAATAAGAACAGGGTGCATTAAATTTATATGTACAGTAATGTGTGTCCAACAATAATAAGAACAAGTTGATTAAATATATACCGTAATGGATGTCCACCAAAAATAAGAACAAGTTGCAATTAATATGTCTCCCTCAATAATAAGAACATTTGGTGTTAAATATATAATGTACCCCTACCCCCCATTATAGGAACACATTGCACATTTACAGATGACTAAAAAGAAAACAAAAGTGCTTTACAATATTTAAAACCTACCAAAACTATGATTGGTGGTAGTGTATACTGTACAGAAAATCATACTGTACATTTCATCACTGAGGTAGATGACCTGGTTAGCATGTTTATGTGTTTGTATATGAAATACGTTATGGCTAGTTTTTCAAGCCAGTTTTAATTAGCATTAGACAATGCAAGTGAGTTGTTAAGTAATTGGGCATCCCTCTGTCCATCACTGGGTGAGGGAATTTACCACACTTGGCTGCCTTGCTTTCTGCAACTCATTATGACAACTCCAGCCTCAACATTATTCAACTCCCTGAATAGAATCCCTCACAACAGCACAAATACGCAAAACAGGTGTTGTTTCAAGCACACCTGATGCAACTTCTCATTAATTGCACCAGGTGTGCTTGAGCTGAAACACATGAAAGACCTGAACTGGCTAAGGGTTTGTTAAGTCTCATGTTTGACTGTGTGTGAGAAACATGGCTAAGTCAAAAGAATGGTCCAAGAAGTTAAGAGATCATCGCCTTTCACAATCAAGGAACAGGATACAAAAAGATAGCGAAGACACTGAATGTTCCCAGAGACACAGAAACATAATTTGCAAGCTCAAAGTTAAGGGTACAGTTACACTACCTGGATGAGCCAGACAAATTAGGTTTCTGAGATGACAGGTTGTGAGAAACTCAATTGACTGCAAAAGACCTGCAGCAAGACTTCAGGGCAACAGGGACTGAGGTTTCAGTGAGCACAGTAATGCTGAAAAAAACTGCCCACAGAATGATGGTGGCTTGGGGATGCTCCGGGACTCCTTTGCACCATCTGGCACAGGAAAACTGCAGCACTAGGATTCATTGAAGTATCAGGAAATCCTAAGAGAGAACTTCATGCCCTTTGGACAGTGATATGGGTCGTGCAAAAAACTGAATACTGAGTTTTAATGATATGTTTGTTGATGGGTCTAGGGCAACACCTCCTATACATTTGTTATGTTCTCCATTCCTTTGATTGTCTTGAGTCAAGTTTGCACACCTGTTTTATATCTGTAATTAAACCTTCACACTAATTTGTGTTTGTTCATCATATAGTCTCTTTAGTGTCCAGTGTGTGCAGGCTTTTTTATCGGTTGTATTGCTGTCATGGTGATGTACAAGAGCAAATTTCACTCTACTCTGCCTGGTACTTCATGATGTGCTAATAAGTATTTGTCCTGAGGATGTTTAAACCTATATATATTCAGAGAGCGATTCCCAGTGATGTGCTATGTTAATGTGCTGTAAGTAATCATTCTGAGAAGGTTAAATCTATGTAAACTATGTCAACTCTTATTTACGATTTCTACACGTAATGTACAGTGAGTGATAATTCTCCTTGTAAGATTTGTTGTTTTGGGCTTCACTGTCGCCCCTGTCTAGTAGTGGCCATAAAAGTGTAGTTTTGTGTTCAGAATAAAAGAACATTCGTAGAACACAACTCCCTGGATTGGTCTCCATACCTCAACCATCATTACACTACGGCATCATTGGACCTTCCAACAGGACAATGATGCCAAGCATACCTCAAATTCCACCAAGGCTTGGTTGCAGAAGAATTTCTGGAAGATTCTACAGTGGCCATCACAGTCACCTGACTTGAACACCATAAAAAGTATCTGGTGGGATTTGAAGAAGGCGGTTGCAGCATGCAAACCCAAGAATATTACTGACCTGGAGACCATTGCTCATGAGGAAAGAGATTCCTCAGGAATGCTGCCAGAGACTGGTGTCTGAATATGCGTCTCGTTTGCAGCAGGTCATAACAAAAGGTTGCTACTAAGTACAAACGACCTTTGCCATGATGGGGTTGAATAATTTTGAGACTAGAGAAGTCATTATTAGTTGCATTTGCAGTTTAAATTTCGGGAAACCACTTGAAGCATTTGTTGTGTTGAGCTATTTCAAATACAACGTTTGTTTAATTTGTTCATTTCAAACAGCTGAAAGTCTGTACATTTTTACAATAAACCTGATTTGCAATGGGGGTTGAATAATTTTGATTACAACTGTATGTGCTAGCATTAGTTGGCAACTTCATTCAAACTCCACGCAGACACAAAGTTGATATCCCTGAGTTAATGTAACACTAGAGAAAGTAGGGGCAGCAAGGAGTCCTTCCATCACCACATCAATCAAACAACCAACAATGTGAAAGATTTGTCTAGCCCTAATTTCTCCCCCACAGAACATTCTCCCCATGTCATGCTGCAAATTAAAATTGGTGGTTTTCCTGGTTAAATAGCGATAAAATAAAACATTAGTAAATAAAGCACTCCAAGATTTAACAACAAGGGTCTCTTGGTTAATGGTTAATCCTTGCCATACAAGGATAAACTACTGTTTTCATACTCTTGGGCAAGGCACTAAACTAAAATAAATAAATAAATAAACCTTAATTATTACATTGCGCTGGATAAGTGTCTAAATAACTATGGTATGTTCAAAATGAATGACAGGGAAGAGATCGAAGTTGAAAATCTTCAGTAACGTAAATTTACTAAATCAATCACACTTGTCGTAGTAGCCTTTCCACCTCAATCTCTCCATCTATTGATCAGCTTGGCATTTGTCATTGGTAAATCAAAATAATATGTGAAGTAATTTATATGGTGGGCAACTTCAAAGCAAGAGGCAATTGTGTTCAAACCAGAAATGTGTCAGGTAACAAGAGGTCTTGCCGAGTGTAGTGCAAAAACATAACAATTAATAAAAAAATGTATGGTACAAATAACTTAATATTTTATGTGATAATAATGATAACCTAATGCTACTATTAAGGCATTCCTTTGAATCTTAGCAATATGCTACGCCTAATGTTATTAGATGATGACTACTAATTCTAACTACTACTAGTAAACTACTACTAATTCTAACTCCTTGGTCCTACTGAGTTGTTTTCCTATGTTTTTATTACACTCAGAAAACAACAAGCACTGCCAAACTACGTGTACTAGTCACGTCATATTAGGCTTGTTACTGAAATAAAACAGCAGATTACATCATCTAAACTGTAGTGTATACTGGTGTGCAGGCTCTGACTGCTTGGAGTAAGGTACTATTTTTTCAGACCTTGTACTGAATCACTAAGAATGTATGTGTTCCCAGTATTCCTCCTCCGCATTGATGTTGTAATGGGTCTATTTTAGGCTAGAATGCATATAGAAGACACATTAATTTACATCAGAAAGGCAATTTTCATCTAGTGGTAGTATGCATCAGTCAGTCATCAGTCATGTTGTCCTGTTAATAACACAGGTGACTTCATTCTGAAAATAACAAAACCTCCCCAATCCTTGTCAGAACATTACTAAGAAAAACAGAGCAAGGTTTTGGGGGAGTTCTTTATGTAACACACTGGAAAATATTTTGCTTGCCAGTTGGCCATGTCTGTGATGGAGTTCACATTTTCCAAATACATTCATTATTTTTTTTATAGAAACAACTTAACTTCTTATTAACTTCCTATTTCATAGAAACAACTTGTGTAGTAGTTTATTATCTGTCATTAAGGTTGAACAGACTTATTTCTAGAGGATTTTAATAGAGACTTTATACATACCAGATATGTTTAATAAATCATACATATAGGTGTCTCAAAGCATTGTTGCCCAAAGTATATGTGGTACCAGATCTGCAAACATCAGCTTCTCTGACCTGGACTAACACACATCCTGGCAATCCTATCCATGTCCAGCGATCCACATCCAGAAGAATGACTGAATGCCAGTTGGTCTGACCAGTTGGGGGACACCTTACACAAGCTGAGACACCACACTGCACACTACATACACTAAGTATTTATAGTGAGAAATGTTTGGGTGACCAACGTTTAGGAGCATCAATAACACTAGCCAGTAGCATAGTGCCCTATATTCCACTGCTGGTTTGCATCTAAAACTAAGCAGGGTAGGGCCTGGTTAATCCCTGGATGTGAGACCAATTCTGCTGAAAGTGTTGTTAGAGGGCCAGTAGGGGGCACTCTTCCCTCTGGTCTAAATATAATTTCCAACGCCCCAGGGCTGTGATGGGGACATCTGCCCTGTGTAGGGTTCTTGCTTTCGGATGGGATGTTAAACAGGTGTCCAGTCTGGCCCTCATACCATCATGTCAACCTAATCATCCCCAGCTTTCAATTGGCTCATTCATCCCCTTCCCTTCCCCCACTTCTCCCCAGGCCATTGCTGTAAATGAGAATCTGTTCTCAGTCAACCTGTCTGGTAAAATAAAGGTAAAACTACAAAAAAATGAACAACCCAGGGAACAGTTTCATTTTCATACTGCTAAAAACATTTGCAGCTTTCCACGCATATATGGGCTTCTTCAGGACAGTTTTTACTTTAGCTGATTTCTGGCTTGATTTAATATAGCCTATGACTGGGCAAACTATATGAGTATTCACCAAGAGCATATCACAGTTCACACTGACAGCAGCTCCTTTGTTTTCAGTCATTACAATTATTAGTGGCTTGTAGCCAATAGCTGGCAGATGGCCAGCTCTATCGGGCAGCCTGCTATTGCCACAAGGGCCCTTCAAGGGGCTTACTTTTTACAAGGACCAGTCAAGTATGTAACTTGGGCTGAATTCCACAATTATTCTCAAGGGAAAGAAATGTAATCAGGCATACTTGGTTCTCACCCTCTGGACACCGAGTGTCAGCCTGAAATCTATCCATCAATGTTCAAAAGAACATTCTTTTTCCTAATAGAGCATTAACTAATATAACTATTTGGGCCATTCAGATTTTTTCCCAAGTACAAAAATAAAAACGTATGTATGTATGTATGTATGTATGTATGTATGTATGTATGTATGTATGTATGTATGTATGTATGTATGTATGTATGTATGTATGTATGTATGTATGTATGTATGTATGTATGTATGTATGTATGTATGTATGTATGTATGTATGCATGCATGCATGCATGCATGCATGCATGCATGTATGTATCAGCCGCGGTCGGTGGATCTTAATTGGGGAGGACGGGCTCATATTACGCTCGGGACTGGAGTGAATGGAATGGTGCGCAACGCACAAAACCCAGTGTTTTTTGTTTTGCACTCTGGGTTTTTTGCGTTGCGCACCATTCCATTCACTCCGGTCCCGAGCGTAATATGAGCCCATCCTAAGATCCACCGACCGTGGCTGGTATGTATGTATGTATGTATGTATGTATGTATGTATGTATGTATGTATGTATGTATGTATGTATGTATGTATGTATGTATGTATGTATGTATGTATGTATGTATGTATGTATGTATGTATGTATGTATGTATGTATGTATGTATGTACACAGTTGTGGTCAAAAGCTTTGAGAATAACACGAGTATTGGTCTCCACAAAATTTGCTGCTTCAGTATTGATTATGGAAATTTGCATATACTCCAGAATGTCATGAAGAGTGATCAGATGAATTGATAAGTCCCTCTTTGCCATGAAAATTAACTTAATTCCCCCCCAAAAAATGTCCAGTATATTTCAGCCCTGCCAGAAAAGGACAAGCTGCCATCATGTCAGCAATTGTCTCGTTAACAAAGGTGAGAGTGTTGATGAGGACAAGGCTGGATATAACTCTGTCATGCTGGTTGAGTTAGAATAACAGACTGGAAGCTTTAAAAGGAGGGTGGTGCTTGAAATCATTGTTCTTCCTCTGTCAACCATGGTTACCTGCAAGGAAACATGTGCTGTCATCATTGCTTTGCACAAAAGAGCTTCACAGGCAAGGATATTGCTCCTAAGATTGCACCTAAATCAACCATTTATCGGATACTCAAGAACTTCAAGGGGAAAGGTTCAATTGTTGTGAAGAAGAAGGTCCAGCAAGCGCTGAAGTTGATTCAGCTGTGGGATCGGGGCACCACCAGCGCAGAGCTTGCTCAGGAATGGCAGCAGGCAGGTGTGAGTGCATCTGCATGCACAGTGAGGTAAAGACAGTAAAGCATTCTGTGACCATTCATGTGTGGGTTTGCTTCTCAGCCAGGGGAGTGGGCTCACTCACAATTTTGCCTAAGAACACAGCCATGAATAAAGAATGGTACCAACACATCCTCTGAGAGCAACTTTTCCCAACCATCCATGAAAAGTTTGGTGATGACCAATGCCTTTTCCAGCATGATGGAGCACCTTGCTATAAGGCAAAAGCGATAACTAAGTGCCTTGCGGAACAAAACATTGAAATTTTCGGTCCATGGCCAGACCTTAATCCCATCAAGAACTTTTGGTCGATCCTCAAGAGGCGTGTGGACAAACAAAAACCCACACTTTCTGACAATTTCCAAGCATTGATTATACAAGATTCAGGATGTGGCCCAGAAGTTAATTGACAGCATGCCAGGACGGATTGCAGAGGTCTTGAAAAAGAAGGGTCAACACTGCAAATATTGACTCTGCATAAAGTGAATGTCATCGTCAATGAAAGCCTTTGAAACTTATGGAATACTTGTAATTATACAAGCTACTGTAACTCAAATTGCTGACAGAGTTAATGCTGGTAGAAATGTGTCAGAACACAGTGCATTGCAGTTTATTTATTATGGGGCTGCTGTTTTGGCAGCAAAAGGGGGAACTTCACAATATTAGGCAGGTGGTCATAATGTTATGACGGTGTGTATATCCTGTATTTATTAAAGAATTTATTGAAATAAAGTAGGCAACAATGCATAAATTGGTCACACGTTCCTTGGCATCAAATAGTTCAGTCCTTAAATGTAATTGTTGTAAGCGGAAGAGACAAATATGGTCTATCCTAAAGCTATACACACCATTACACTCAACTTTGCACTAACGATTCAGAATACCCAGTCACTTCTAAGAGATTATCATTTCAGAAGGGATTTTCCCTCTGGAATAATCTGTAAGAATGTTGTGGGAATAGCACAGTAGCTACATTTTACAAAAGTAATAAGCAAAAAACTCTTAGACATGAGCTGACAAAGATACTTGTATCAGGTACTAGGTTCTACAGTATAAACAAAAACAACATTTTAATAAACCAAATTTGTTAACAAAAATGTACATGCACTTCTACATTCACTGCACATTTCATTAGGTATATCTGATCAACTGCTCGTTAACACAAATGTATAATCAGCCAATCACGTGGCAGCAAATCAATACATTTAGGCATGTAGACATGGCCAAGACATTGTGCTGAAGTTTAAAAAAGCATCAGAATGGGGAAGAAAGGTGATTTAAGTTACTTTTAACGTGGCATGGTTATTGGTGCCAGACGGGCTGGTTTGGGTATTTCAGAAAGTGCTGATATACTGGGGTTTTCCCACACAACCATCTCTATTGTTTACAGAGAACATTCTGAAAATATAAAAAATCCAGTAAGCAGCCGTTATCTGGGCAAAAAATGCCTTGTTGATGGCAGAGGTCAGAGGAGAATGGCCAGACAAGTTGATAGAAAGGCAACAGTAACTCAAATAACCACTTGTTATAACCAAGGTATACAAAAGAACATCTCTGAACACACAACATGTTGAAACTTGAAGCAGGTTCACAACAAATCACAAGACACAACATGAAACTTTGCTCAAAGTATCACCAGGGACTGTACACATAAACTTGAGCAGTGAGACTTTACAAAAAATAATGGTTTGTACAACTCACCTTAGCAGTTTGTGTTTCTGATGGCTCCCATTTTGCCAGTTAAAAAGTGTCGGTGAGTTGTACAAAACCTTTCTTTTAGTAAACTCTGTGTACACAAACAATGTTCTCAATGCTCGAGTTCATGTGTACAGCCCCTGGTGATACTTTGAACAAGTTTCATGTTGTGTGGAGCCATCTTAGTGTTTTAAAAGTAGTGATTTTGATGCTATCATATTAATGCCCCTATCACTCCCGTTCAAAAGGCGATTTGACCGAACATTTTAAAAGATGTGTTTCCTTCCTAATAATGCTTTTAAACGACAGTTTGAATCGTGTACATTCAAAAAATACCTTCGGTTGCAATTTGGCGAGAGTTACGCTTTAAGTCAGCAATACTCGGCTATCCTCAGAAGCTGAGGTAACATCATCGAGGTTCCTCAGAGGGAGCCCATCCTCCTCCATTAAAATTCAACACTACTGTGAAGTCTAGTTCATATTTCATTTGATTGACCCGGGCTATTGGTACTGTATGTGGTCTCCTGGTTCTGCTGTGTGTTTCTGTTTGTTGTGCCTATAACTGGTTCAATGTTTGAACAGCAAAAGGAATTGCTTATTTTGCAATTAGAACATGATAAAGTAAAACAACGTATAGAGCTGGAAAAGGAACTTTAGGTAAATAAATATAAAGAATATTCATATTTATTTACAACATTGAACAGCCAAAACAGGAGTTGCAGTTTTAACGACTTGAGTTCATCAGAGAAGGTAAGCTTGCTGATGATTATTTTTCAAGGCTTTGTCCTGATTCTTCTAGGGGGAGTGGCCTGTGCCTGGTTTTGATGTTGATGTTGTTCTGCATTTACATGTTCAAGTCTGCTTCAGAGGCTGCTGTCTTGGCTGATGAATTTGTGTTTGGTAAGTCCTTGGTGTGTGACTATAGGGATGGATCAGTGTAATGGCATTCCCCAGGGATTTCTCTTGCTTGTGGTGAGTTGACATCTTCTCGGTATGACCATGGTTTTGTATGTGAAGGATGTGTATGGGGATATCCTTCTGGGCAAAACAACATCCATAGGGCAAAAGCATAATGTAAGGCCTTCAGTGTTGGATGCCTCTGCTCTAAGTCAGTCCAACCATTTTGCTTTGTCCCAGGTGCAGCCCCCTATTAAAGCCTGTTCACAGTTTATTACAGAAGGGTATATTTATTTCTTGATAGGGGTAATAACATTGTGCCTGTTCGAAATTTGCGAGACACCGGTGCATTACTGTCATTTGTTTTGGAGTCTGTGT
>JACXGM010001586.1:26727-37835 GCA_016801145.1 Umbra pygmaea
CCAACTGCTATTCCCTCGAGCCCATATGCCCAAACCCTCTCCCGTGCCCAAACATAACAGTTCTGCCCGACTCTATGCAGTAATACAACATGCCCTATAATTCATGCTAACAATGAACACACCAGAGGCCTATAAAGAAACTGAGACAATTAGTACTCTGGTGACCCTGACCTCTGGAAACCCCGGATACCCCTAACAGTGTTGCTGTTTTCTCCAGGATCTAAAACAGAGAATAGTGTACTCATCACAGGGATATGTTTGTCTGACTTGTTGGTTCCTTTGAATCAACTTGTACTCTCCTCTGATTTGGTACAAGGTGAGGTGATACTTTGGGTTCAAGCCTCACTTCTGGCTGCTGGTGGTGTTGGAGCTGGTGGTTTATCTGGTGGCTGGGTTTGGCATGATGTGACTACCCTACTCTGTTACTGGAGGAAACTGAGAGTGCACAGAGTTTCCCTGAGTTGTTCCCTGCTTTCGTTGAGATGCATGCCATGATTATTTGTTTGGGCTGTCCCCGTCTCTGGACTTGACAGAAGATCTGTTACGTTTTGGCAGTTTCCATCGACTCTGTCTCACATTTATCTGGTAACAGCACAACATCCTAACCCATCTCCCACAGGGTTGTTTGGTATCTCTATCCAGGATGATTTGCTGGTGACACAAATGGCATATTACAGTGTTGGTTTTGTTGACAGTGCTGTTTTTCAAATTGTCGTGCCACTCACGGTGGTGTAGTTGGTCATTTGGAGGTTGAAAACACATACAGTCATGTATTGCAATAAAACTAGAATTGGTTTTGTGTTTCCACGTGTTGTCTCCACTTTTTTGTTACAGGCTAAGAGCCTGTAAGGCAATTTACTGATGAAGTAAACTATATTAATAACTTACTGAAGTAAGCTATAATTTATTGAACTGCGTCAATCTATTCTGCCTAAACATATTACTCTCTCATGGAATGTTAAGTGAAGTTGTGCTATTAAAATGTACACGTGTCAGTACATGATGATAGGTATTAGAAATTTGCTATATTTCCAAGATCAAAACTCACATGCGCTAAGTCTGCCCCAGTGACAACCGCATCAAGTTGGCCAGGGTTCGAGTCCTTGTCACTGCATTTCTGAATGTGGCCTGTCTGTAGGGGCATTGGACATTTCTACAGCACTACCCAGGGTAGACGATTAAGTACTGTGGTCGGACACAATTACCTTGTCAAGCCATTCCTGTGGGACACTGTGTCCACTGTGTCAATTACGGTGATATCACTTGATGCCATCCTCTCATACAGCATGTATTGACCTAAGGATTCTGCTTAGAATGAGCAGTGTGTTAATAAATGGATGGCTTTGCAACACGTGCTAGGAGGAAGCATGTGATCATTCCTCGACCATCCCACACCTGGAAGGGGTTGCTGATAAGACAAGGCTTAAAGCAGAAATTAGACAATGGGGGGGGGGAAGAATTCGCAATTACAATTTCCGCTCAGTTGACCAGACATTTGCTCAGTAACCCAATTAATTAGGGGGATATAAAGTTTGTAGAGTTGCAAAGGGTCGGAAAGTTTCCAGAAAATTCTTCAGAATTTTTCCGGACATTTTCCATGGGAAGTTAAGCCTAGGAATTTCAGAAAGTTTGCTCAAATTTTATTTATTTTTACTTTTTATATTATTTAACATTTGTGTCACAATGAAAAATATGTTGCACCTTCAAAGGGTTTGGTATGTTGTGTAAAACAAATGGTAAAAATCCCAAAACAATCCTATTTCATTCCAGGTTGTCACACTACAAAGCATGGAAGCAGCATACTAGGCGGTGAATACAAATGCAAGGCACTGTAAATCCAATGCAATTAACATGCAATGCAAAAAACAGGGGTTAATAACACTTTGGTACCAAGTCGACCGTTTTCTGGGATATGTTTTCATGCTAATCGAATGTGCCCAGTGTTAATGTGAACTGATAATTACCTTATAACGCTAGTTGTGAGGGCATGGATGAACCACGGCGTTCGTGGTTCGACTGGTCGAGTGTGTTTTCCGAAGATGGCACCTGGCTGTATACACGAATGGTACTGTCTTTTAAACTATCTTTTTAATAAACTGTCTGTACACTTACAAATTTCTCAATACTTTGGTATGTAGGGACCCTCATTATGCTACCGTGGAAGTGTGGTGCTATTAGTGGCATAAAATAGTCATTTCTTTTTACTTCATCCATGCCCCCACAGCTAGCATTATAAGGTTATTATTTTACAACTCACTTTAACATTTACCCTACTGTCCCTTACATCCCTGTGACCATCACCTGTCTGTAGCTCAGACTCACTATGATGACCTGAAATAGGTCAAATAATACTGTCAGTGTCAGACACTGTGAACAATAGCTACCCAATAGCAATTCAGATGTATTCATGCTTGTTGGTCTAACGTAATAGCACATAGAAAGTACACAGATCTGTATTTTGGGAAATGCTAAAATTAATGGACTGAATGCAAGATATCTAAATGACATACAGATATCTAAATGACATACAGATATCTAAATGACATACAGATATCTAAATGACATACAGATATCTAAATGACATACAGATATCTAAATGACATACAGATATCTAAATGACATACAGATTGTTGCTCACTAGTCTAAACAATTGTTTAAACAGTTTTAGAGGTGTCTTACTCTATAGTGTCTGTTTTATTACTCAGCTCAGCATCCATCTACTGTAACATCCATCTGACAGTCTCCTGACGCTAGCTCAGACACACTGCATTTGTCAAATAATTCAGTCCGACACACACACAGTGGCCATTTCCAGAGAATTTCTGATTTACAGTACACTGTAAAAAATATCTGTGATAAAACAATAAATAGTACTGGTAATTTTCCTATTATTCTACAGACATTTCCTTCAAGACAATAAGAGAAAATACTTTATAAACACAGTAGATGTCCATTACATGGTAATATCAGCTCTGTGTGTTAACGGACATTTACTGTACTCTTAGGGAGTTGGACGTTTTGCTTGATTTGTCTGAAAAATTCTCAACATGATGGACCGTTTTAATCCAAACGTATACTGGTGTTGCCATTAGAAACACACAAACCCAAACAGCTGATCCAGGTAGGAGGAATACATAGTTAAGGTACAAAGCAAATATTTTGTTAAATTTTTGTCATGTTTTCATGTTTTCAGCTGTTTTATTGTCATTGGGAACAAAAGCCCTAACATCCCATGTATAATTTAATGTAATGTAAACATATATTACAGGGGGTTGACCAGTGTGCACTCAATGAAAATGTGTTCATTTATGTACATGTTCGTCACAGAAAATGAGCAAAGACCAATGAGTCTCAGGTAGAATTTTTTTTCTTTTTATGTTTATTTTCCTTTTAATAAACATTGAAAACTTGTCTCACATACCCGAACAAGACACAAGGGTTAATATGGTGTTGGCCTTCACTTTGCAGCTATAACAGCTGCCACTCTTCTGGGAAGGCTTTCCACAAGAGCATGTGTGAGGTCAGGCACTGATGTTGGATGAGAAGACCTGGCTCACTATCGCCATTCCAACGCATCCTAAAGGTGTTCACTGGGTTTGAGGGATCGGGCTCGGTGCAGTCCACTCAAGTTTCTCCACACCAAACTTGTCAAACCCTGTTTTTACAGACCACACAGTGTGCACAGAGGCACTGTCATGCTGGAATGGGAAAAGGCCTTTCTCAAAACACTACCACAAAATTGGAAGCACCTAATTGTCTAAAAAAATTCTGTTGCATTAACATGACCCTTCACTGGGTCAACTAAGGGGTTTAGTCCATTTTAAGATCTGCCTTTGAGTTTTTTGTTCCCCATTCACTGATGAAATCAAAGTGGAGACAATGAAAGGTTCTCTGTCTGTTTATGTGTTTGTTCACTTGTGTTTGCGTTCATTCACTCACATGTGATTCACAGCAAATGTCTCTATATTTGCTATGTATATTTTGTCCAAACTTCAGTGAATGACATGTCTTACTGTTGACAACCTACATTGTGATTATAAATACTAAAGAGCGCAAAAAAGTTAATCAACACAGGTACTGTAATTGCATAGTTGTATTGTGGTAATTCACTAGCAGGTATCAACATCTGCCGTAGTTTAACTGAAGAGTGTCAGTCCCTGAATCTGAAAGGAGAATTCTGGTCATTCTCAACACGTAGCTCTGTTGTTTATAAATTTGGAGTGCTGTCAGTAGTGAGAAAAACGAAAACAACCGGTGTTGCCTACACAGTGTTATCCTCCTGCTAAAGTTTGCACCCAGTAAGCTGAAACTGGGAATTTTTTAAACGTGCTTTTAGCCTCTTAACATGTTCAAATTGTCATTACAAGTGCCTAACCATGTGCAGTGATTCCTTACGAGTGAATACTGCGAATCAGACTGCAGTAGATGTGAAAGAAATGCATAAAAGTTGTGCTTTTATCAGCCAGTGCACATACCTCTGTTTATTTTCAGTGTTCCAGTGAAGTCCACACTAGACGACTGTCAAACTCATACAATCCAATATTCCAAAATGTACTTTTTACAGAAAAAAAATACAAAAACAATGTTTTAGGACTAGTAAACGTTAGGAAATAGCATATTGGATCCAGGGGTTGAAAACATCAACTTAAATAATAAAAAATACAGACATTAGTAGAATAGCAAAATCGACATTTCACAATATCTAACAAAAAAAAATGCATATTATGGACAAAATAATCATGTGTATTTTCGGGAAATTGGTTATATTGTCCCTGTATTATTCCTTTGTTCAGTAAAAGCATATATTTGTATAAAAAATATTATTTACAAAATATATGTAAAATTCGGGCCAACAGGATAAATGAATGGAAAGTTACATAGTGCAGTTGTAGAATGGAGAAATAAAATGTTTACAGCATCTAAAAGCTGGTCACAATAGCACATATAACATATTTGGAGCAATGACAGGGGATTCTATCAAGCTACCTGACATCTGAAGAATGATTTACAGGGCCACAGTAACAATATTTGTATAGTGCGTCTAGATTTTGTTTGTGTTAACCTACAGTAGATTTTTAAAATTAGATGCACATGCTCCTAAAATACCAGCGTAGAGCCCTGCTCAAGAAGATCTAAATGCATTTCCCCGGGAATAGCATAACTGGGGGACAACATGTTTACTGATGCCTTGTTTCCATGGGGCTGGTACAACTTCATCCCCTAGGATAATGTACATTGAATTAAACAATACAAGTAGTCTGCAGCTTGTAACATGACGTGCTCTGAAATTTGCTCAAAGACTATACTAGATACTGATCTACAGATTTTGAGTTGTTTCAATGAGCCAAGACCATAGCATCTTGGATATTACCAAATTGGGCGAAGAGTAAAATAGCCATGATTGACATGCAGACGCAGCTTCTACATTTCACATTTAAAATTAAAAGAATATTATTTAAGAATCATGATGAATTAGGATTAGTTAGACTTAATGTATTTTTCATGGATATTTAAAATATAACCAATTATTCAAGTCAATATGTATAGGCATAGTCAGACATTGAATTGGGATGTATTTAAGACTGTATTAAGAAATGACAGTGAAACTATCGAGGAACTATGACCTCATTTATTAAATTGGTTTGCACTCAGACACCAAAAACATTGCACTTACAGCACTGGACAAGATCACAGGCACCGCTCTACATAACAGACATGTCTGTGCTACTTACTGGAGCAGGTTGTTGGAGCGGCGCCCATGCGTTCTTTGGTGGGCTTCCCTGTGCATTTGCTGAAGTAAAGACAGCAGCTATGGCAGGCTATTTATATGTTGGTAACACCAGGCCCTATCCTGTTTCTCAGAAGAAGAATCCGTTTCACTGTCACCTATGCAAACAATAACCCAGGACAGCCCACAACCCGTCAGCTTCTCCGCCTCTGTGACACCTCAGACAGACTACCCACACCCATCGCTCATTCTCATCATTCCTTTTTGTCCCTCACTCTCTCCATCTACACACACACACAGTTCTCTTTCCTTTCCCCCTTTATTTTACTCTATGCCTAACTCTGTATTTTCACATCTCAGACTGTCTTTCTCCCCACTCTCCACCAGATCTTCCTCCCTTCAACACTCGCTCAGCAGTGTAGTTCATTTGTGTACGTGTTACGTGGGTGAGCTTAGATCTCCAGATTCATGGGTGCCACCCGTGGGCCTTGGTAGGGGGATTAGAAGATTCTGTAACCCCCCCCTACCTCTCGCCCCCCCCCCCCTAGCAAATTCAGAGAGAGACGCACACATAAAGATATGCACACCTACAGAGGCTCCACAAAGTCACAGCCAGCAAGGAAATCTGGTACTGTCAGATTAACAAAAATATGACTGTTCCCATGGAGCACTATTGAGAACTTGGTACAGTAAAGTACTCTCCCACACTCTGTAGTATCCTGCAGTTGTGTAGTTCTTACGATATCCAGTATAGGATATCCAGAGAAAATATTCAATAAAAAAACTGAAACAGTTAACTTGTTAGATTTTTTAAGCTCACCTTTGTAGGACAAATGCACTCTGGGAGCAGTCCGAGCATCTGCTTGGCAACAGCAAACACATAAACTCAGAAGAAAAACAAGGAGGAATTGCGTGGTCTCCATAGCAATGGCAGCAACTTTAACCAATGGAGTCCTACAAAGAAGAAGGGTAAAACCATTAACTCACTTAATAACCATCACATCATTGTTGCAATGTACACTTCCATATCCAGTGGGACATCCATTTCCTAGAAAAGTATAATTTGGAAAAGATAAAGATAATATTAATTTTTCCCTGTAATATCCCAATGACATTAATATCATCCATTCTAGTCAGAAGAGACCAAAACAAACTCAAAGCACTATGTGGGGCACAAATTAGGGGTGCGGTGTATAGTGTATTTTGCAGTTTGATGGTTAGGTACAGAACGTTTTTTCGGCACAGCGCAAAAAAATATTGTTAACAGTTTATAAACGTTTATAATTTAATTGAAAAAAATTGACACATACTTTGTGGCTATAAACACATATCTCTCTTGAAATCTTACCATATTCTGCTTAAATGCAGTGGTTAGACAAACGTTATTTTTGTTTCTTCTAGCTAGTTATTTATTTTTAAATTAATGTTTTATGTATTCATGTTCATGTGCAAACAATACCTGTACGTGTAGCATTGCAGCCCTAAATCAAAACTCACACCATGCCTCAAGACTCACCATCCCTACAGTGGCATATGGCGGTGGCAGCCTTATTTACATTTTCGTCATTTAGTTGATGCTCAAACACAAGGCCAAAGTGACAAGTAGCTCAATAACACAAATGGTAATGTCCTCCAATGGCCCTGTCTTCATCTCCATCACTGTTAGAATCTGTTGTGGCCGTTTAATGTTGTCCAAGCAACCTGAAGAAACTGAAGCAAATCTGCTAAAAGAATGGCCAGAGTCACATTGACATGTGTAAAGGTGATACTGTAAATATGAATTTAAAATAAAACAATCAAGATGGGAATTAAGTGTAGACTTTCAGCTTTGTTTTTTTTTCAAAATGAATCATGTTGGAATTACAACAATTTTTCTATATAGCCCCCTGATTTTAGGGTCTGAAAATTAATTGGATAAACAAATATAATCATGAATTAAATTTTGCTTTAATACTTGGTTGCAAATCCTTTGCCGACAATGACTGTATGGATTTTGAAACCCATGGACGGCACCAGATGGTGGGTTTCTTCCCTGGTGATGTTCTGCCAGGCCTTTATCGCAGCTGTCTTCAGTTGCTGGTTCTTGTTCCTGTTCTTCGGTAACAAGAGTGGCACCCGGTGTGGTCTTCTGCTGCTGTAGCCCATCTGCTTCAGGGTTTGATGTGTTGTGCGTTCAGAGATGCTCTTCTGCATACCTTGGTTGTAAAAAGTGCTTATTTGACTCACAGTTGCCTTTCTATCAGATCGAACCAGTTTGGCAAATTCTCCTTTTACCTCTGCCATCAAGACATTTTCACCCAGAGAACTGCCGCTAAATGGATATTTTCTCTTCTTCCGGCCATTCTCTGTAAACTCTAGAGATGGTTGTGCAAGAAAATCCCATTAGGTCATTCTTATTACAGAGCCAGCTGCAGGTTGAGGATGACAAGATTGGTCATCCTGCATACCGTATGTAATGTTTTATATTGCTTTATATGTTTTAAAACCTGTGAAAATATTAGAGTAAAACATCTAAACTCTGTGTAAAATATTCATTGTATATTAACATATATAATATACTGTATATATTAACATTTACATTTTGTAAATATTTTGCACTTTAGGCACTGGTAGTGATACTTCCATCCTGTTGGAATAGGGTTAATCTCCTTGGAATGACCTTGCTCAACTGACAAGAAGGCAAAAATAATGTTTCCCAAATTTGCTTAAATAACTTACTTGTTTTTTTTATTCTCTCCGTAAATGTATTAATTGACACACAGGTGTGGTTTGCATCACATACCACTGCTGCAACGCAATCACATTGCAGTTTCTCGAAAATGCAAGCCGTTCAAGTTTTACATGATCTTCCGTGCCTTTTGGTGTTCCTGAGCTCACCAGTGCGTTCTTTCTTTTTAAGTATATACCAAGTACTGTAGTTGATTTGATCTGACCTAATTTGTTTGCTATCTCCCTGAGATAGAAAATGAACATCATTATATATTGCAGAAGGCTTAAATCTAGCGATTGAGACCATATAGTCATTATGAAAATGTTTACTGAGGTAATAGTCAAGTGAGAAGTGTCTCTCATTGTCATAGACTATTACAGAAACCGAGCTCTTTTGCAACCAGACGTATCACCCCCAGGTGGAATTCAGATAGAATGCAGGTTTAAGGCACTTCCTCATTTGCGTCACTTTGCCAAACTGGACGCTCACCCTGTGGTGTGAACAAGCAACCTCTGGCTTGGCAACATGTGGTTGGATCGATTAACCATGTGAGCGCCCTTCAACATCCCGCATCTGTTGCGGGAGTGTTGCAAAGCTGCCGACAAGGCAGTGTCAATGGGAATTGGACAAGACCAACTAGGAAAAAATTCTAAGAAAAAATGTTTTATGTAATCCCTCTGAGGTATTCTATCTCTGAGTTCAGTATGTGAAAATTTAAAATTCAGTTTGTTAAAGTCAAATTTATAAAATAATTAAAAAAATATTGTAATGGCATCAAAAACGTTTACACAATGTAACAAGCTCAAGTTGTAGCCTACAAAAAATATGCAAATATTCTAATTAAGCATGGCATGATGATGCTGTCTACCCATCAATCAAGTGAGGTCCCTAAACACTAAAGGAATTCCTGCTGCATTTTAGTAGTTAGCTGGAGGGAGTGAGTGTGAGATGGTTACATGAGTGCCTGGCCAGTGGTTAGGCCCTGATATTAGTGTGAGTGGAGGTCCCCATCCAGCGCCTCTCCACCACGCCAGCCAGGGACAGGGCTGTCAACGTGAGAGCTCATTAGCGCGGCCTCTTGGAAAGAAAACTGCAACAGGCTTGGAGAGAGGCCCCAGGAGATGGAAACCTACAGCATGGGTCAAGGGGGCTCATGTTTCCAGATCGTCTGGAGAAAACTGTATAATTATTTACTGAAGCCCAACCCCTGCTGTTAGCACTGTCTCCCACAACATGGTATCTTTATCCCTGGAATAGCAACCATACATGCCACATAGATCAAAAGATATTGAAAATTAAACAAGTACTTGCATGAAACTTTTACAAAAGCAATGCTGTATCACTTAACAGGATAACCGAGATGCGCCTCCCTGCCTGCACTGTCTCATTCGGTGTCCATATAAGCTTGGGTCAACATATATTATATGGATGACAGCTGACTGACCAGCCAGAGTGCCTCTGACTTACAGTAAGTTAAAAGTTTTCTTCACAGGCTGACAATTTCTCCCCTACACCTCAGGATGCACTTACTGCATGCTGTTTTCCCAAGTCATTTCATTGATCATGCTGTAGTGAAATGATTTCTGTCCCCATCTGCATACCTATCTCCCTAGCCTCTTCTTCCAAATGTCCTATTAAACGAAACAAGTACAGTTGCAATCAAAATTATTCAACCCCCATTTGCAAACTGTGTTTATTGTTAAAATGTACAGACTTTCAACTGTTTGCAATGCACAAATCAAACAAAAGCAATTGAAATAGCTCAACACAATGAATGCATCAAGTCCAACTGAAAATGCAACTCAGAATAACTTCTCTAGTCTAACAATTATTCACCCCCCTGAATAGAATCCCTCAACAGCACAAATATGCAAACCAGGTGTTGTCCCAAGTCTACCTGATGCAACTAATCAAGGGCTTCATTATTTGCACCAGGTGTGCTTGAGCTGGAACACATGAAATACCTGACCTGGGTAAGGGTTTGTTAAGTAGGGGTGTGACGGTTATTAAATAACCGTGAGACCGACGGTTAAAGGTGAACACCGTCATTAGAATTCTATAACTGCCAAAACCATTTTATTAAAATATTTACAAAAAATGTAATCATTTCGAGTGTTTAAATACTTTAAAATAATGAGGGCAGATACTTTTCTGAGTAACTCTGTGTTCACAAGTTTTGGGAAGTCCCTACTAAAGACCAAAATGATCAGGTAAAGGGTGTTCGTATCTTACGGGTCACCATGATTTGCAGTATATTATCCATACTCTTTTCTATTGGTTTTATAGGTCAATGTTAAGATATAAACACCCTTTACCTGATAATTTTGGTCTTCAGAGTGTTGTGGATACTCTCCAGGTAGCATCTGTATTCTGGCTTCCACACTCGGTTCTACAGTAGGTCTAGGTTCCATTTACAGTAGCTGATTATAATCAATTTCAGATGAGTGCACGCAGACTGAAGCTACATGTGACATGAAATAATTATTTTTGTAATGAAAACCTATAGAATGTGGCAGTTTCTACATACGTATACTAATTGCTTCTCCACTCTGTATATTTGAGTCAAGTATACTCAGTTGGATTCCAATATGTAATCCATGCCAAGTGGTGAACTTTGCAGTTCACTGTTAATCTTCTGCACTCCTAAATACAGGATTCAGCACCTCCCTG
>JACXGM010001586.1:37935-53665 GCA_016801145.1 Umbra pygmaea
CAGTCAACTCTTTCTGCTCCTCTTTGAAGTCCTACACTTCCATGAGTACAGTCAACTCTTTCTGCTCCTCTTTGAATTCCTACACTTCCATGAGTACAGTCAACTCTTTCTGCTCCTCTTTGAAGTCCTACACTTCCATGAGTACAGTCAACTCTTTCTGCTCCTCTTTTAAGTCCTACACTTCCATGAGTACAGTCAACTCTTTCTGCCCTTCTTTGAAGTCCTACACTTCCATGAGTACAGTCAACTCTAAAAGTATTGCCACACTTTATCAAATTGAGCAAAAGTAAAGTAAAAAAGTCACACAAACAATGTGTCCTATTTTAGAATCAAACATACAGTAATGAGATCTGTACATATTTATTAGGTTTCAAATTAGGTTTAAAAATTACTAGCACCCCAATAATCAATATTTCATCAATCCTGGCCTGGAGTGGTATCAGGACTGAAACTCTTTCTGTAAAGTTTGACAATGTTGGCACACACTTCTCCATGCAACACATTTCAGGATCGTTGAAAGTCAGATCTTTGCACTTGTGGGCTGTCCTCTTCAACGCAGACCCCAGAATTAGATTCTAGTCCAGACACTGTGATCTAAAATATTCTGGTGCTTCCAGTTTTCCACACCATTTCTGTGTTGATCTTCATAGATGTTTGGGGTTGTTGTCTTAAAATGTCCATTACGTCCAAGTCTCCAGGTTTTGGCCTTAAATATCCTGCTACTTTATTTTTTTATTTCCTAAATTTCATGAAGTGTGTCACTACTTCTCGAGTTGACTCTATAGTGATTATAAAAGCTTTGTGTTACTTTCACAGTTGAAAATAGTCTCCTGTTTTAAAAGATTCAAGCACAAAGTAATCATGCCACATTTCACTGTGTTCATAAAACCCCAACCATGTGTGCTGGAAAGTGTATCACAGAATATGAAAGCAGGTGGTCTAGAACCAGCTTTCATCACAGCACACCAACAGTACAAACAATTAAGGGCTTGAGTTACGTATAGTTTGGAATACAAAATAATATCATCCCTACCTTCAAATTACCCCTCCAAAAAATGTGTGGATTGTATTTACTGTGGTATGATTATTCTGACAAAATATTTATTTAAAAATTATAATATGATTATGTTTTCATCACTTAAAAATATAAAGACAGTCTAAAAAACATTGCAAACAAACTAAAGCTATTTATGTCACGGTTCCTAGTCATGGCTCATGGTGTCAGTGAGGTACATCACTGACTCTGTTTCATGTTTCTGTTTTCACCTGGACATTTGAACATTACATCCTCATAAACCAATGTATTGCTGTAAATAGTAGCCAGAATAGATTGTAGCCTGAGTAGGTTGACAACACATTAATATTTTAACTTTAAAGTTGTCATTAATTGTGATTAGAAATGATTGTCCTAACTGAAGTCTATGAAGTGGTAGGCCACACAAGCTCACAGTACGGCACCGCTGAGTTCTGAAGTAGCACATAAAACCTGCCTGTCCCTGTTTGCAACACTGACTACTGAGTTTCAAACTGCCTCTACAAGCAAGGTCAGCAGTAAAACTTTTTGTCAGAAGCTTCATGAATTGGGTTTCCATGGCTGATTAGCTACACACAAGACTAAGATCACAATGAGAAATGTTGTGCTTTGACTCGAGTGGTTTATGCTTACTGCCTCTGGAGTAGTGTTCTCTGGACTGTTGAATCACACCTCACAAACTTACTGTCCAACAGACCAATCGGGTTTTGGCGAATGCATGCAGTAAAGTGATGGTCTTTGCATACAATGACAAGCTAGACAAATCTTCCAACATTGTGGCTAAAATTTGAGGAAGGGCCCGGTCATTTTCAGCAGGACAATGAGGTACACACAGAAATGCTTTGCTGAGATTTGTGTGGAAGAACTTGACTGGCCTGACCAGAACCCAGGCATTTAATTTTGTAATTTTATGGGCAAGACCATTTGACCTTAAGGAGGTGCCGAAATTGCCAGGGCACTAAGACCATCAAGCATAATCGTCAAGTAAATTGTAAATTGCCAAGTGAAAAACACTGCATTTATTTACCGCATTTTCTGTCCTCCAACACGTTACTGGTCTAAACCTACAGTATGACATGCTCTATGGAGATTTAACCCTATGAACACAGGATGAATTAGACAGGAGGACTGTGAATAGTTTGCAGGAAAATAGGCTTCTCTAAAATATTTAAGTTCTCTTTCATTTCTATTTTGTAGTAAAAAATATATTATATTACATATATTGTAGTAATATATCATATTACATGTTCTATACTTGGTAACTTCAAGTTCAGCCTACTTAAACAAATATATGTTTAGTGATGTGCGAATCATGAAACATTGGTTTTTAATTAACAAGTTCTCAGTGAACTGGATGTACTGAATCACTTTTGCTCTAGAGAAAAATCATGAAGATTTTGCCAGTAAAAAGATTTTACACAGTGTGCAGTCTAGAGTTGCTTTCAACAACAACCCCCCCCCCTCAATTTTGGTGTTTATGACAACTCTTTTTTTCCAGTCCAGAAGCCTAAAGAATCCCCGTCTGATATTCAGAAACTTTTATAAGAACTGAACTGAATAATTCAGTTCCCTTTAGTGATTCAGGATGCCCATCACTATATATTTTAAGCTAAACACCTGTCATTTACACACATTGTCTTACTGACAGATCTATGCACAAAGCCAGAGCTTAGCTATAATATGTATCTCAATACTTTGTTATATACCCTTTGTTGGCAATGACAGAGGTCAAACGTTTTCTGGTGCTGGTATTTTGGCCCGTTTCTCCATGCAGATCTCCTCTAGAGCAGTTTTGGGGCTGTCACTGGGCAACATGGACTTTCAACTCCCTCCAAAGATTTTCTATGGGGTTGAGATCTGGTGACTGGCTAGGCCACTCCAGGACCTTAAAATGCTTCTTACGAAGGTACTCCTTCGTTGCCCAGGGGGTGTGTTTGGGATAATTGTCATGCTGAAAGACCCAGCCACGTTTCATCTTCAATGCCCTTGCTGATGGTAGGAGGATTTCACTCAAAACCTCACGATACATGGCCCTATTAATTCTTTCCTTTACATGGATCAGTCGTCTTGGTCCCTTTGCAGAAAAACAGCCCCAAAGCATGATGTTTCCACCCCCATGCTTCACAGTAGGTATGGTGTTCTTTGGATGCAACTCAGTATTCTTTCTCCTCCAAACACGATGAGTTGAGTTTTTACCAAAAAGTTTAATTTTGGTTTCATCTGACCATATGACATTCTCCCAATCCTCTTTTGGATCATCCAAATGCTCTCTAGCAAACCTCGGACGGGCCTGGACATGCCATGTACTGGCTTAAGCAGGGGGACACGTATGTCACTGCAGGATTTGTTTCCCTGGCGGCGTAGTGTGTTACTGATGGTAGCCTTTGTTACTTTGGTCCCAGCTCTCTGCAGGTCATTCACTACGTCCCCCCGTGTGATTCTGGGATTTTTGCTCAACGTTCTTGTGATCATTTTGACCCCATGGAGTGAAATCTTGCATGGAGCCCCGGATCGAGGGAGATTATCAGTGGTCTTGGATGTCTTCTATTTTCTTAAAATTGCTCCCACAGTTTATGTCTTCACACCAAGCTGCTTACCTATTGCAGATTCAGTCTTCCCAGCCTGGTGCAGGTCTACAATTTTGTTTCTGGTTTCCTTTGACAGCTCTTTGGTCTTGGCCATAGTGGAGTTTGGAGTGTGACTGTTTAAGGTTGTGGACAGGTGTCTTTCATACTGATAACAAGTACAAACAGGTGCCATTAATACAGGAAACGAGTGGAGGACAGAGGAGCCTCTTAAAGAAGAAGTTACAGGTCTGTGAGTGCTAGAAAACTTGATAGTTTGTAGGTGACCAAATACTTGTTTTACCGAGGAATTTACAAATAAATTCATAAAATATCCCACAATGTGATTTTAAAAAACAATTCTCATCTTGTCTATCATAGTTGAAGTGTACCTATGATGAAAATTACAGGCCTCTCATCTTTTTAAGTGGGAGAATTAGCAAAATTTGTGGCTGACTAAATACTTTTTTGCCCCACTGTATTTGTACAATGTGTACAATTAGAAACCAGCTACGTAGTGTAGCTAAATATCAGCAAACCAAAATATCTAGCAAGTAACGTTAGCCAACAGAACTCCTGTACTTCGAATTAAATTGACAATGACTGTTACCATTTTCAAAACATTTTATATCTGACTTATATTTATATTTACAAGAGACTGAAACATGTATTTCTATTATTATAATATGTGACTATTCACCCGCACACAACAGGCAGGGCTGTACCCACGGTGGACCACCCTGGCATTGTTAGAATGTGGCAAGCAGGACATGAATCCTGGCTACAATGTTTCAACATTTAGTGGAAAGCCTTCAGAAGAGTAGAGGTTATTACAGCAAAGAGGGACCAATATCAGTGCCCATGAGTTTGGAACATATTCGACGAGAAGGTGTCAAAACGCTTTCCATGTAGTTTATCAACAGAAGACATCCAGGGGAAAATTTTAAGATTTAAGGTCTTTTGCAACCATTACACAGAAAAGCAACGTAAGATATTAAAAAACTCAAAGAAGAGGTTTAGAGAAATGTTTACAGTTGTTAATCACATTCATTGTACATTTACATTTTTTATAAAGTCAAGATTATCAGCAATACAAAGCATGACAATGATTTACATGTATTTTCATATTTTATTTTTTATTGGATGATTATATTTACACCTGAAAGTTCTTCAATAATGCTGTGAGCTTTAACTTTTTACAGCCCAATATTGCTTAATGGAAATATATTATTGTTTTAATTGATTTATTTGAAGCATATCATTTTGTTCAAAGAAATCTTTTTAGCAAAATTGTAGTGCTTAAACAAACAAATCTGACTGCTTCTGTCTTATGGTGTGACAGTACGTCCTTTGGTATGACATTAGCTATTGGGGAATTAAAGGATTTTTCCTTTGAGGAAACAGAGAAATCCTAATTGAACATGTGAAAGGGAGCTCAACATGATCCACAAGCAGATTTGTGGATTTTTAAAATGGTTTGTCAGAATGAATATATCACTTCTTCAAAATTAGAGTTATATTTTGGTGGGGTGGATTTTATTGTAATTTTTCTACCCTCCCATTTAGTCATGTCCAATTTCCTGATCTCAACTGGAAATCCTCAGTAAGTGCAGTATGGTTGAAGATCAATCACATGCTTTCTCCAATTATGCATCGCCAAACTGTTATGATACTTTTCACACTGCTAATTCAACTCAGAAGTTGAGGATTTGACATACTTGACATTTGTCAAATATACATACATGATTGAATTCACGGGTGTCTGCAAGTTCATAGCTGGCGCAGGGAAAAATGTATATGATTCTCAGGGTCTGTGGATTGGCAGGGTGCACTGATCGTAATAATTGCAATAAAGAGGCCCAGGCAGACATCTTTTCAGGGAGCCCAGGATTCCTGGTGCCGGCACAGGGCGCCTGACCTACATAAAGTTGCCAGATTGTGGCAATATACAGTATACCCGTCCGACTACCCACACCTCCAACTGGGACAGTGCTGTGAAATTTGCACCACCACAAGCAGAACACCGGTCATCATCGGAATGCCGTAACCAGGATACCAACCTTGACTACTGTGACGCAGATTTGACCATGCGGAGGCCCCCAAATGATGCCCTGTTTTGCAAAATGTCCAAGAGGTTCAACATTATTTTGAGAGAGGCGTGAAAAATAATATTGACAAGTGATTTTCACATTAAAATAGAAGTTTTAATATTTTATTAATAAAAATCGTCACACCAGGACAAATCAAGGCATACAGTATATGAAACTGCTCATAAAATGTGAAGAAAAATTAAATTTGAACAAAACACATACAATTCTTAAATATGCAGACTTTAACAGTATGTAGCATACCACAATAATGTTTATGTTTTTATACCTCATATTCCCCCGAAAAACCTTTTGATTTTCTTTGTGTTCAGACATTAAACACCCACATACCATTCCAATATAAATTCAAACAGCATTGAAGCAAAAACATTTCACGCTAATTTTCCTTTTTGTAGTGTTAAAGGACCCTAGGACCATGAGGCCCTTTGGGACAAGACAGGGACCCCTCCTGCCCTCGCTTATGTGATAGCACAAAAGAGGAGCTTTTGCGTCACCACATATTTATGCAGGTCATTTAACCTCCCCCGTCTGTCTTTGTTGGTAATCCAGCCCCCCATAGTTCAGTATCTCAAAGCAGAGGTCCTGTGCGCTTTAGAGGCATGACATGATAGAGGGACCATTACAGAGATATTCTGTTGAGAGAAAATATGAAGAACTATGAACACCCTTCTGTCAAATTCCAACACCTGTTTCAAATGGGCATGCTCTTTTCATTTAGACAATAAACACTGGATTCTTTTAAAATGACAACAACCTCTTGCACTACTATACTATTTAAATCCAACAGCTGTTCAAGCATACTATATGATTGGCTTATGAAGCAAAATCCTTTTTTCTTGCACCACCAAAATCCTGGCATAACAACCCTTCTGGAATTACAAGGATCAGATATATATTATACACACATTATTAAAGTACAGCCCAGGCTGAACTACACATCCATAATTCCAATTTATGTAGAACATCCTATATTAAAATCAGAAAAACATAGTAGCAAATAGTACATCTAAGTAAAGAAGAGCTTTAGTCTCAATGCCAAAAGACCAGTAAATAAGTGATCCAGTAATCAAAGTAAGGTCCACAGGCATTAACATAACTAAGGCTGTTTTAAACTTGTCTAATAGCATAAACTAATTGTCTGAGGCAAAGGTTTCAAGTACTGTTATAAAATGTGCATAACTGCACTTCAAGGGAATACATTGTTCCCTCTGTTTCACATCGTGCCCAGGGATTTTCAAAGAAATTTACTTTTTTCCCCTTGTATTCAGGGAGAGAGTTTGGTGATTTTTGAAGTTGCACCACGGTGATCTGGCAGGGAATTAAGGCCATCTAGGAAAATAGCCAATTTAAACTGGTCTCAAAATCAACAATTCAAAAGTACCATTACATATACAACAGGGCTTCAAACTAACATTTTGATCAAACTGCCACTCTGGCAGGTATGGTAGATTAAACAAATTTACCAGTCACTCAGATTATTTAGCCAATATGTTTGCAAATGTCTCTTAAACAATTTATTTATTCCCAGTTACAAGTAACATGGTATACCGCTCCATTGTTTTACTTTTGTGACTGAGTCATTTAACCAAAACAAACCTAACTAAATTCTCAATTTATGTTATATTTATATACACTACTAATGTCATTATATTGATCAAATTGTACATACTGTCCATTATGGAACAAAGTATACTTCAAGTTTATTTTGTAAGTATACTTATTTATATACTAATTAAACTAAATTGGCCCACTTTTTAGTTTATTTAGTACACTTGAAATTATACTTATAGTTTAATTTAAGTATACTTTTGAATACTTTAAACTAACCTGTGTGCCCTTCATAAACTACTGAAAGTCTACTTCATAAACTAAAATGGCACTACACAGGTTAGTTTAAACTATTCAAAAGTATACTTAAAATAAAACTATAAGTATAATTTAAAGTGTACTAAATAAACTGAAAAGTGGGCCAATTTAGTTTAATTAGTATATAAATAAGTACACTTACAAAATAAACTTGAAATATACTTTTTTCGTACGGGGTATATTTAGTCATAATATTATATCTCTGTCATTAATATTTGTACAGTCTGTGTTTGATGCTAAACTACATTTCATTGCCATGGTTTTGACTCTGTGCAATGAAAATACAATTAAATCTAATAAAAACGTTTTAGCTACCACATTAAAGTTAACATGGTAACATAACATGACGTCACAAGTCAGCAACTTGTTCAATTCTGATTTACTTCACTCTATTCAAACACATTTGATTGGTCTACACAGCAATACCAAACATGATGGAATCCTCTGTAGTTTTTCAGTCACTGGCTACACCTTTACCTTCTAATCGATATGGACCATAGGATTTTCAAAACGATTGTTAGTGGTACAGTGGATATCGTAGGCCAAGCACCAAGCCCTCCATACCTATACTGCATGCTGGTCTGAAAAAGACTGGCGCTACCTCAGGCATGGGGCCAATAATATTCAGAATGGAGAGGCTTAATACCCAGCAGGCTGACAGCTGAATGGATTAGCTCGCCTTGCTCACTGTCATTGATGCCCCTGTATTGTGCCTTTCCCTGTGAAAGTGACCCAGGATATAAGGACGAGGATAGGAGAGGAAGCAGGATTAAAGTCAGGTCAGGTGCATCTGCTATTGAAGTCTTGTACCTTTTATAACAAGCCTAAAACCTGACAGTTTTACCGTGGCTTGACATCTAAGCTGGCTGAAAGATATTCAAAAGGCATGTTGACAATAGGTGGATGGATAGATCTGTATACATTCAGAATTTATATATTTGTTTTCGAAAAGAAATCTAATATTGATTTTGATCAAGTTCTCCCTCTGGCTTAGTGTAAACGCTGCTACAATGCTGAAGCAATTGATTCTTTCATTTCAGTTTTATTACGCACAGTGACTTTACTTTGCTCAATTGGGTGAGTTATCCCTTAGTTCACAGATTAGGCACATCATGTATTTCCAGGCTTTTTACGTTCCTGGATGAAGATAATCAACTGTGACATTGTTAGCTGTCCAGACAGGCCATGTACTGGCAGAATGCAAATAATTCCCTAAAAGCATAGCTGGCTACAAAACTTAATAGTCAGCACAAAACCTTTGTTTTGGATGTAATGGTTGGAATGTAGTGTTAGGAAATTTCAACTAAAATTCATATCAGAATATTTTCTAATGTCCTGAAGATAACGATATAATTACAAATATAGTGTAAACAACTAAAAGTTAAAGTTTATTAACCCTTCAAAGTTAGTAAATGACAGATGATTGGCAAATGTTTGGCAGGGATTTACAAGTGTTTCTTCATCAGACATGTTATGTGTGAACTTCAATGTGTGAACTCCACTCCAAAAGACCAGCCACTCTGTAATTATCACAGTGTATTTTTCCATCTCTTTTTTTCAAGGACCTGTCTCTGGGTGCTTAAGTTGCACTGGGTTTTAGGGATGCACTGATAGGCTACCACTTCATTATTGCCTATACCAATTCCAAAGTACAGAACATTGAGTACCTGCTGATACAGAGTACTGATCGAATAGCGGATTTAAAAAACGGATTTAAAATTCACATTTAGTTAGTTTACCTTTATTTTACCAGGCAAGTTGACTGAGTGGGGCGAGGGAAGGGATAAGCCAAATGAAACATGGGAATGATTAGTTTGTCATGATGATATCAGGGCTAGATTAAAAAAAAAATGTGTCCAGGACACTGGGGTTAACACCACTACTTTTACGATAAGTGCCATGGGATCTTTAGTGACCAGAAATTCAGGACACCCATCTAACATCCCATCCAAAAGATGGCACCCTACACAGAGCAGATGTCCCGTCACTCCCCTGCGGCATTGAGAATGATCTTTAGACCTGGGGGAAGAGTGCCTCACCAACACAAGATAGATTTCACAAGAATAACTACAGCTTCAAATCTGAATATAGTTGGAAAATTATAGAAAATGTACATTAGTTTTATAAACTCTGATCTATGAAAAGAAAGTTTTTTGAGAGTTTATACTGCAAATTTTAAATAGTTAACAAAAGTTAGCTACCATCAGCTAATTCTAGTTATCTGCCAGTAGCTTTAGCTAGCTCGAGCTATTCATTTTCATCCAGCACTTCAACTTCAATAGTGTTGTTTTCCAAGTAATCAGTCATTCTCAATACCTGTTCACTTCTACTTTTAGTTTTGTGACACTTTAGGCAATGAATGTACAGAAGCTAGTTTACTTAAATTTCTAAATGTTCGCAGCCAATGTTCAGTTCTTTTGCCCATGCTTGGTTGTTGCCCACTACATTTTACCATGCTTGGTTGTTGACTTTGTTAGGCAGCAATAATGCGCGCAACGTCTCAGACTTTTTTCTTTGCTAAAAAAATGTTTTAGCTCAATAGACTTTATCAGTCAACTAGAACCCGTAATTAACCTTGTACATAGCGCAGATATCTTGTTTTGTGTAAAAAAATAATCAGTATTGTGCACACCCTCACAAAGCCAGTATCATTTTGTAGAAAGGTGACACTTAATCTCCCCTTGCCCAGACCTGCATTGATGGGCACTCAGCTAGTCATTGTGTTTGATGCTGATGGTTATTCCCAAAGGGGTAAGCGAAAAAACTTGTGGTTCAACGTATATTTCAATATTCAACCTTTCCTATACATTTAAGTGATTTTTTCTTGTCTGATTAGCCCAGTCTCAATGGCAAAAATAATAACTAACTAGTGTCCTTTTCTCAAGTACTCAGTAAAAAACAATAATTATAGTTTATCTGATTGGATGCCAATTATTTGATATGTTGTTATTTATCCAGACATTAGTTGGTGATTATTAATTGTGATGTAAGTAATGTTTATTTTTATCTTATTTTTATTTAAACTTTCTTTAACCAGGTGGGCATGTTAAGAACAATTTCTCATTTAAAACAATGACCTGACCAAGATAAAGCAGAACAGTGCAAGTTGAGACAGAGTTACACATGAATACAAAATACACATGAATTACAAAGGATAAAAAACAATCAAGAAACGGTGTAAGTATATGAACAATGAATGCAACCGAAATCTGAGTTTGAGAGGTAGATCAATTGGTATGTAAAGTGGCCGGCAAATACAATGTAATAAATGAACACTTGAACATGACTATGCAAATGGCTATTTTGCAAAGAGTAGACAATATAATAATGTAAATAAAATAAAATGCTGTGCAAGTCAGTGTGTACAAAGGCGCCATGGGACAAAAGCTAAGGCAGTTATCAGATGGGGAGAGGTAGGGTACATGTGAGAGGGAAGGATCAGCATGTGCAATGATCTGACAGAAGCTCTAATAATTGTGATTTAAAGGATGTGAGGGTGACAGTGGTCACAAATCTCAGTCTCTTCTGTAGCTCGTTCCAATTGTTAGCTGCAGTGAACTAGAAGGAGATTTGGCCAAAGGTGCAGGCTTTTGGGGTGACCAGGGAGATGTACCTGCTTGAGCGCAGGTTACGGGTGGGTAAGGCAATGGTGAGAGAAGAAATTTTAGGTACAGAAGGGTTTTTCGTAGAATTGACTTATATATTAGGTGATACCAGTGGGTCAGGAGCAGAGTGTGTAATGAGGGCCATGTGCATATAAGGTCACAGTGGTGGGTGTTAAATGGGGCATTGGTAACAAACCGGATGGCACAGCTGGGGCTGAAGGGGGTATGTAACAGGCAGCAACAGTAAATTACTTATTTCAGGAGAGATGGATTTTTAAAACTAGTAGTTAAAACTGTCTGGGACTTGGATAGAATTACCAAGCTCTGTAGGCTGTCCTTACAGAAAATTGCCACTCCTCTAACTTTAGTGGTTCTATCTTGATGGAAGATGTTATAGTTTGGGATGGTTATTTCAGAATTGTTGGTTGTTTTTTGAGCCAGGTTTCAGAAACAGCTAAGATATCAGGGTTAGCTGATTGTGCTAAAGCAGTGAATTAGTTGATTTTAGGAAATAGGCTCCTGATGTTTACATGCATAAAACCAAGGCTTTTACGGTTGCAGAAGTCATTGAATGAGTACCGGAGGGGTAGGGGTGTAAACCCGGGCCTGGGTTTACCTCTACATCTCCTGAGGAGGAGAAGAGGATTATGATGAGTGATCGGGTAATGGCTTTAAAAACTGGTCTGGCTGACCGGAGTTGTGTGGGCTCATAGGCTGGCTGGTGCACGTTGAGGACAAATGTTGATGTCTGTTAGAGTGGTAGGTAGCTAGTTGCTAACAATAGCTGGTCAGCTAGTTAGCTATCTACCGAAAGACCCAAGTGTAGTAGATATACTGCGGAATCGATTCCCCGTGGGTAATGTGGCTCACCTGAAAGTAACCGTAGTAGCTTATGGAGGATCGATTATAAAGAAAAATAATGTTAAAATACAAAGGATAAAGACGAAATGACAAATAGGGGCTATATACACTGGACAGGATGACAACACGACTTGCACCCTACGCCATCTTAGAAAAAATGGTATGGTACGCTCTGTATATTATCTACATGCGTCTATGCCACGTTAGAGCATGATATAGCTTGATATACAGTATATCCTTTGTGAAGCTCCTATATCAATGTTCATCAGCTGTTCCCGAACACTACATACTGGTCCTTAATGTCAACCTGCCTGAAATAAACAAGAACACCACTCCCTGCATTTGGTCTCTGTATGCTGTACCAATGCCATATGACAGATATCATGATAAATGATTATATTTAAGAAATAATATACTGTATTTTAGCACCTATATCGCGTGCGGTATACAAACAGCACACCCCCCTGTACGCGGTATACCCGGTGGTGTGATATATAGCCTGTTTTTTACAACAGATAACTGCAGTCATTATTTATGTTCTGTAATGTTGTTGTAGACCAGATATTCCCAAAGTGGGGTATGAAATAAATTGTGGTTCAACATGTATTTCAATACAACATGTATTTTCAATGTATTTCAGTACAGTAATTATACGTTATTATAATTATGTTTTCCTGTCTAAATAGCCCAGTCTCACTGGCGAAAATAATCACCAACTAGTGTCTGGATAAATAACAACATGTCAAATATTTAAATAATTGGCATCCAACCAGATAAACTATAATTATTTGTTTTTATTGAGTACTTGAGAAAAAACCTTTCATAGGCAAATCATATTATACAAACTGGACAAGTATGTAAACTATTACAATAAAGAAAGAAAAGGAAGAACAACAATTTACATTAGATCACATACCCACTTATACATATACTGTAAGGTTGTATTATTACCCCCCAAATCTTTTGTCTTTTAAAAACAATTTATCGTATTATTGTACAGATTAACTATTAGGCTACTTTAAGGCGTGTGCGGAATTCAACCGACTTGGCGGGCTTGTAGAGACTGAGATCATGTGAATTTGAACTGTAGGCTGATCCTACGATGAAAGATTAGCTATATACACAGCAGATTTTGTTTTAATGTAAAAAAATACATGTATTTTAGAGACAAGATAGTAATTTCAACTACTGTCACTTGTTTAATTATAGACGTGTAAAACCATTGTTGAATTATTATAGAGTCCATCGGAATTCGAACAGGAAATAAAACCCTTTAACAAAGCTAATGGCTTAGCAGACTTCGTTTTGATGTAATAAAAAGTATTTTAGAGACAAGATAGTAAAAAACACTTTGGGCCCTATCTTACACCCAGCGCAATTTACTTTTTACACAAATGCATGTATCATTTCTATCTTGCACGCAACGCATATGGGACTTTTCCTTCCACAGATGCGCATAGGTAAATTAGGGAATGAACTTGCGTTCGTTGGGCGGTTCAGCAAAAAGAAGAGGCGTGTTCCGGCGCAAATGTTCCCTGGTGCTATCTTGCAGTTCCCAAAAACTATTCCGCCACTGACCAGGAAAAACCCGGTTAAAAGTAAGTGGCGTGTTATTCATATGCTATTTTAAGAGTGCATGCTTAAACATAATGTAGCGTGAGCACAACGTGCATACACTTTGCTCCTCTCTCATCTACACAAATGCAGCAGTTCTTTATTATTGCAATACATAATTAGAAGGAAAAATATTACCACACGAGGGAAATCATTGTGGTGTCCGAAGATGTGAAAAAAATAGGTATATATCTAGTGTACACATTTACCCAAATTATTCTGAATGAATTATTCGCACAGATATACATCAACCTCAAGGGAACCCATTCAATCAACATACAAGTCATTTGCAATGCTAATAGTAAAACCACCCTCTGACTCAAGCCATGACTCATTTATGGCAACTTTGTCAAAGTGCCATGAGGAATCCCCCCTTGGATGGGTGGCTGAGATTTATTATGCCAGCAAGTGCGTGAAATGCTGTTTAATCAAAAACACACACAAACACGCAGTGTAGCCTTAGGCCGGATGTCCACTGAACGAGTCGAATGCGTTGCATTGCGCCGGAAGTCATTCATTGTCAATGGAGAGATCGGCAAGGATCCGTTTGCCTTGCGAGCTTGCGATGCGGTGCGCTCTGTGTGTCGCATACTTTCAAATTATTCAACTTGTGCGTTGCAACCCTGTGCCGTTGTACAACCGGAAGTTGAAGTTCCCAATGGAACGAGTAGCACAACAGGAGAGTAACGGTCTTGCTTTGCTGAAGCAATTGTGATTCCGCACTATGCAGATGCATATATCCGGTAAAAAGTAACATGCACTAAAATCTGACATGTTCAGTGGACATCCGGCCTAATTGAACGAACATTCGGCGCTCACTAAAAATGCGCGTCAGGTGTTTGGATAGAACAGGAGGTACACTAGTCAAATCGCAGCATTCTTTGTGGCTTGTTGTGTTTTATGCAACATTTCCATGAATCATGTATGTGTTGATGACATAAATGAGGAAATATTAGAGGACTTAAGGGGACTCGATGTTGAAATGCATGTGCTGTTACCCAAATGCCCAGAAATGCAGAACAGGAGAGGAGAGCTTGTTTGACAGAAGAGTAAGGCAAGCAAAGTAATCTCGCTCTAATTTTAGATTGCAAAAATATTACCATGCATTCATAACCTCATGATTCAGTGAGAGTGAGTCCAAAACATCGGAATGTATGTCTTGTGACATTTCTTTATTTACATTTTGTAAAAAGAATAATCAATAGCAATCCGCCGTTATAATAGCAATCCGCCATGGAACAAGCGCTCCTGCTCTTAAAGGGAATGTGAGATGACACTCCAATTGGTTTATTGCACGTTCCGGCCAAACCATACCAATGACTAATGAAGCTACTTCAGACCTAACCAATGTTTCCGCTATGTACATTTTGTAGCGGCGGCCCGCCGCTGCAAAATTATCGCCGCCGCTGCTTTTTCACGACTCTGCTCAGGTTTGCTTATATTTTGAAACGATAGTGAAGACGTCGGCGAAAATCTTTCAGCGACACCAGAGCCCTGGTGACATCAACGCTGGCAACACACATCCAAGGAAAGGCAGGGAGAGACGAAAGAGAAAGACAGCAAGAACGGTAGATTTAAGATTTATTGTTACCGGCAGGTAGAGGACTGAATTGGGATTGAGATCCACGGGACCCAATACAAATATTGAGCTGGCGGTTTTAACTTTGCTGCGGGCGGGAGTGGGCGGTCAAAAAATCTATCGCGTGTCCCGCTATTTAGCTAGCTAACAACAAGGATGGAGTCATCAAATGAACATAATTGGACTATATGATATGCCTTCGATTACATCACATCATATATGGATTGAGGATTACCATAAATACGTCTATACCATTCCCTAGTTATTTGTTGTGTTGTGCTTTACATCAATGGATCTCAAGCTTTTGGACTCGCGACCCACCAGACTCATCACAAGTGCACGCGACCCCCCTAAGCGATATGAATACAATAATGTTACCAGAAAATTAAGCTTACCTGTATTATGTTTCTATGAAAGAAGGCGTTACGGGACACTTAAACTCCTTGCAAGAGTTCCTCTTTGTCTTATTTTGAATTATATAATGGTAGTATTACAAAATT
>JACXGM010001587.1:0-16640 GCA_016801145.1 Umbra pygmaea
TCTGTCTGTCTCTGTGTATCTGTCTGTCTCTGTGTATCTGTCTGTCTCTGTCTGTGTCTGTCTGTCTCTGTCTGTGTCTGTCTGTCTCTGTCTGTGTCTGTCTGTCTCTGTCTGTCTCTGTCTGTCTCTGTCTGTCTCTGTCTGTGTCTGTCTGTCTCTGTCTGTCTCTGTCTGTCTCTGTCTGTCTCTGTCTGTCTCTGTCTGTGTCTGTCTGTCTCTGTCTGTGTCTGTCTGTCTGTCTGTCTCTGTCTGTGTCTGTCTGTCTCTGTCTGTCTCTGTGTCTGTGTCTGTCTGTCTCTGTGTCTGTGTCTGTCTGTGTCTGTGTCTGTGTCTGTCTGTCTCTGTGTCTGTCTCTGTGTCTGTCTCTGTGTCTGTCTCTGTGTCTGTCTCTGTGTCTGTCTCTGTGTCTGTCTCTGTGTCTGTCTCTGTGTCTGTCTCTGTGTCTGTCTCTGTGTCTCTGTCTGTGTCTCTGTCTGTGTCTCTGTCTGTGTCTCTGTCTGTGTCTCTGTCTGTGTCTCTGTCTGTGTCTCTGTCTCTGTCTCTGTCTCTGTCTCTGTCTCTGTCTCTGTCTCACAGCTCTCCCAAAATTCTGTCTGTGTCTCACACTTTGACGTTTATACATTTATATGATGTTGATTTAGCATTTTTTATTTCCTTGTCATACTCATGGCACAACATCACTACAGGTGGGTAGGGACCCCACCTGCAAACATACTACACACACTATTTTCTTCATGCTAGCAATGCCACCAGCTGAATCGAATGTTTTGTTACCATTAGCATCACGTTTTTGTATCTGAGAAAGACCATTTCTAAATGTTAAGCAGCAAAAAACTACAGAATACATTCATTAGGTTATAAACTGCTATTACCTGGTTGGAACCTTTTTTTCCCCATGAGATCTGCCTTAATTTGTGGCATTGATTCAAGTTTTGGAAACATTCCTAAGATATTCTTTTACATATTGACATTATTGCATCACGCAGTTGCAGCAGATTTGTTGGCTGCAGGTCCATGATACAAATCTCCCGTTCCACCACATGCCAAACGTGCTCAATTGGATGGAAACTGATGACTGTTTTGAGTGCAGTAAATTCATTTTCATGTTCAATAAAACAGTTTTAGATTATGAGCTTTGTGACATGGCATGTTATCCTGCTGGAAGTAGCCATTAGAAGATGGGTTCACTGTGCTCATAAAGGGATGGTCTGCAACAATATTCAGGTAGACTTGTTGTGCAGTGGTTGTAACAAGTAGTTATTGAGTTACTGTTGCCTTTCTATCACCTCGAACCAGTTTGGTCATTCTGCTGTGACCTTTGCCATTAACAAGGCATTATCGCCCAGAGCCACTCACTGGACATTTTCTCTTTTTCAAACCATTTTCTGTAAATGCTTCAGATGGTTGTGCCACGTTCAAAGTCACTTAGATCACTTTTCTTCCCCATTCTGGTGCTTGAATTTCAGCAGATTGTCTTGATCATGTCAACATGCCTAAATGCATTCACTTGCTGCCACGTGACTGGCTGGTTAGATATTTGCGTTTACGTGAATTTGAACTGGTTTACCTAATGAAGTGGTCAGTGGTCATATGTAATTCCACCATGGGCCAGTTTTAATAAAGAAATCAAATAATTTGATGATTTCACTAAAGTAGTAGTATACATATTTTTTTATTTATGCCAATGACAGCATTCTTCTGCAACTAGGTTGCATGCTGCCTTAGATCAGGGTGATGTCCACTGAAAATCCTTTTATAGGAATTCACCATATGGTGTTTGGCTCTGCACAACTCTTTTTCTAGGTTCTGCCCACACAGCTTCAATAGCCTCTCGTTGGAAATGAGAGTACGTATGATTTCCGATGTACAGATTTCTTCTGTGTGGCAGACTGTTGTGTTAGCGTGACCTTTGTAGTGGCCTGCCTCAAGAGGTTTGTTCAGCAGCACCACCTGTTACCGTCCTCACCTGACCCTTGACCTTTACTCAACTACGCTTTGTTGTTAGTGTCACCCTGGGTCTTCCCAACTAAACATTGGCCAACACTGGTTTTTTTTTTTTCATGTTTGGTTGCCCTTCTGTGTGTGTTTTCTGAATTTTGTAGGACACTAGTCCTGTAGAGAAGTTATCAGCCATCAACTTATCACTTTATACCAGAGCTAACCAAAGCCCTGTTGTGCTCATGTTTTAACGCCAGGTTTGTGCTTGTGCGCTGGTTGTTGATTTAGCAGAACACTATTTGAATACACCTCAGGCTCTGACAGGTGTTCTGCATGTGTTTATCTAATCAGCCCAACACCAGTTTGTCCTGTGGTGGGAGTGTGGCTCGGTTCTCCCTGTTTCTTCGGTTTTCACACTCTGTTTAGTGTGAGTGGGCCTCTGTTGACCGTTGGGGGTGTCGATACTGCAACTGGAACCTGTCCAGCTAGTGTATCCCATGTTTGGACTTGAAGCATTAGCATATGTTATAAACATTTATCCAGGAAAGAAACTATCCACGGATCTATTCTGTTAGGGGAATATAAATAGTGTATCTGTGCATATAGAATTTTTTCTTCTGTAAAAATATTCCAGCTTCATTAGACAAATCAAAGTTAATATGGTGAATGACAGAGTGAATATATAGTCTAAGGGCGTAACGGTACGCATAATCCACAGGACGGTACGTATTGCGGTTTGAGGGTCATGGTATATTTTAGGTACAGAACAAAACAAATTATAAAACAGTTATTAAAGATTAGTTTTTGGTTTAATTGGTGAAAGATTGGCGCATATCCGCAGCAATTAACACACCTATCGCTCTTGCAATATATTTTACCTGATCAGATTCTGCTTGAATACAAAGGAGACGTTTTTGTTTTCACAACTGCATCTGCTATTGAACGACTATATGGAGAAAGTAACATTGTGAACTCTGCAACCATACCTACGATTTGCATTGCAAATCTAAAAAAACTTCTACACATACATATATATATATATATATATATATATATATATATATATATATATATATATACACATACATATATATATATATATACACATACATATATACGTGTGTGTGTGTGTGTGTGTGTGTGTGTGTGTGTGTGTGTGTATGTATGTGTGTGTGTATATGTATATGTATATGTATACATATGTATGTGTAGAAGTTATTTTACAAAGCTGTATCAAGTGCAATCCTGTGGACAAAGTCATAACATTCAGCAGCAGTCCCGCTAGTTCGACACTGCTCTCCCTGAGTGAGAGAGCTGGTCTTTTTCACAGCGAATGTTCATTAGTTACTGGAGTTCTATGAGTGGAGTGGGGCCCGGTAAGTGAATTCTGCTCCAAGTGGGTTGTATCCGGAAATGGGGTGATGACGCTACCCTTATATAAATTGTTCTGCCCGCTAATACATTCTCCCGATAAATCTGAAGCTGACTATCAAAAGAGTGAATCGGCAAAAAGCCCTATGGGGCTCCGCTCCACTCATAGAACTGGAGATACAGAACTTCTTTAACTAATGTTTGATATCATGGAGCTCCACCCCATAGGGGAGCTCTGCTCCTAGTGGTTAAGGGTGGAGCTATGCACCATCAAAAATGTACCCCTGATCACTCAGATATTTCCTGAAAACCTTGCAAAGCAAATCCAGATAAACATAAGAGTAACCCAGGCCCGTACCTAAGAACTGTGAAAAAAATGGAGTGAAACATACCCAAGGTTGAACACATCCAGTCCACAATTCAACACATGCTCTCCATCTGAATGTCATCTTCTGCGCTCTAACCCGAAGTTTACTCCATAAACAAGGGAAATAAAAAGGCGACAGAGAGCAAGCCCTCAAAGTAGTGCTCAAGGCACGTCCCCCCGAGAAAACTTCAAGAGGAGAGACGTAGCCCCTCTCCCTTAATTCACCCGTTTTGTGCCTCAGGGAGACCAGAGTTAAAAACCGAATGACTAAAGTCATTGGAGGAGACATTCATTAAGTAGAACCTAATGAACGGAGATGGTGATGCCCAGGACGCTGCCTCACAAAGCTCTACCCCCATGCCTCCAAGGAGTGTAGTGGAAGCAGCAACACCCCATGTGCAGGGCGCTCTCACTCCTTTAGGGGCTGGTAGGCCCATAGTGACATGGCTTCACACAGTTCGATGGCTTCACACAGCCAACGGACCCTTACTCAAAGGGCGACCCGTCTTTGCAGACCTATTGCACACAAACAGTTGCTGTGAGGATCTAAGCGACACAGTTCTGGTCACATAGAGAGACTAACTAAGCACAAGCAAGGTAATCTTTCCTCTGCCTCACTCTGAAAAGGAGACGGGGAGAAAGCCCTCAGATCTAATGTCTTAGACCTATTAGAAGTCTTAATGATTTTTGGAAAAAAAGGCTGGGTTTGGTCTCAGCACGGCTCTGCTATTATCACCATTGATAATGCAGCAGCCAGGATTGACTGACTGTGCGCAAAAGTCACTCACTCAGAAGTCAGAGCGATGGAAAGCGCTGTCTTAATGGACAATATTTTCAAAGAGAGCTGTTCCAGAGGTTTAAATTGAGGTCTCTGTAGTGCCTCAGACAGATCCCATTTCGGAAGTCTTGTCCTCACGGTGGGAAGCAGACGATGCGCTCCTTTTAGGAAGCGTGAAACCAGTGGATGGGCGAAAACAGAGGAGTTCCCAAAACCAACATGGCGCGCTGAAATCACTGAGGCGTAAACCTTAATGGTTCCGGGCTATTTCCCCTCCCAACAGCTGTTGGAGAAAACCCAGGACTGTATTAACATCACAGCCTTGGGGGTGTGCATGACGTGATGTGCACCAGCTCTCAAAGAGCTTCCATCTACATCAGGGGTCTCCAAACCTTTCCATGGAGGGCCTAGTGCATGCTGGTCTTTGGTCTTACCCTTCAATTTGAGCCAAAATTAGGACCTAGACTGCCAGGTGAGGGGAGATCCTAACCAATTAGTGAGCTACTCCATCAGCCTTGTACAAGGTGAAAGCGAATACCTGCATACACTAGGCCCTCCATGGAAGGGTTTGGAGAACCCTGATCTACATGCATAATTCCTCACCGTGGAGACAGCGCACACGCGTTTTGAATGACATTCACAGGCAGGCTGCTACATTTCAGTCTCTCCCATTCAGGGCCCAAACCCAGAGTGGTTGGGTCAAGACGTGGGGAGAACAATGTCCCTCGGGCCTGGACCAAGGAGTCTGGGCAAAAGGGGATGTGCCAAGGAGGTACGCACAGCATCCCCACCATTTCCCATAACCAGGCCACCCTGGGCCTCTACAGTGCCACCAGGATCAATGTCAATTCGAATATGTGAAACTAACTTGATCAGTGAGAAGACGCCTCATCTTGTTTGTTTGAAACAGGAAACTTCGGGATTCCCGAAGTCAAAAATCCTAGAATCCTAAAGAAATATTATAAATAATTGTCTCTAATAGTAAAATTATCAAGCCAAAGAGTGAAAGGAATTAATCTTGCTGTTTAAATGCCAATTAAATTATAAATGTAAAATGTGCTACAATAAATTGAAATGCCATGCTGGTCAAGGTTGGGTGGAAAAACACACACTGCATAAATATATAGAGCGCAAATTAACCTCCATATATGCTGCCTTTTGTATTCGGAGAAAAGCAATGGCAATTGTTAATATTACGGGACTATATTTGGATTATAGAAAGAATATATATATTTTGCTAAATTCCACATTAATCCCTGGATTCAGCGATTCCGTCCACGTTCTCCGCAATGTGGAAAACATACGGCCCTATTATCATAGGCTATTTTAGCAGGATTATATCAAATAGTTATTGACCTACACACTATTAGGCCTTAATATTATGGCGGATTGGTGTATATTTTCATATTAATCAGATTTTTTGAAGAAGCATGGGGGGGGGGGTCTGATCCCAAAATGATTAAGCAAATTACTGTTAATGTTGGGTTTGGTGTTAAGTAAATGGAATTTGTTTCTTGTTTTTCCAGTAGAATAGAGATTCCGAATGTGGGTGTGTGAGTGACAGAATTCCTTTTTCCCCACACTGCGTTGTTGGTAAATATTACCATAAACCTTAAGGGGAAGTAGAGGGGTGGCCAAAGGCTTTATGGTAATGGTATCCAGGGTGGCCCACATTGGAAGTTTAGTGGTATCCAGGGTGTTGCATCATTGGAAGTTTAGTGAGTCATCCATACATGACAAGGGTTCCCCACAACGCCCTCTACTGGCTGCTCTGTTTCAGAGGATTTGGATCCACAATGTTTTTCGAGTGAAAGAACCAGTTTGGTAAATACTTCAACTGACTCCCTCCACATGTTTACACTCACTTGGACGGAGCACATCTTAGTGTCGATGGATCACTTCAGGAATTTTCTCCGCAGTCAGTGAGTTACTACCTGTTAACCAGTCAGTGGTGGTGTTGTGCTTGTAGGTGGTGGTTCTCTGACTGGCCACAGGAGGGAGCCGGCTGACAGCCAGGACCTGTCATCAGCATGTAGGGGGCAGGCTCCTGTAGCACCGTTACATAACAAACTGTGTATCTGAACATGCTGGCCAGAGCTGCTGCTGATGGTGTAGCATGTGTGGCTCCTCTAATACACGGTTCAGTGGCTGAGCTCCAAGGTGAATAGCATCTCTCCTTATTGTTGATCTATTGGTTTCCTCTCAATCGCACGCACATTCACACACACCACTCTGGTGTCTAAGAAACACACTCCCATCTCATCCAATCACTTGGGTTTCTTTCTGTCGTGATGTCTTGCTATCCTTCTGTTGTCCCTCTCTGTGACTCTGCATTTCTGTATTGAAAACATGCATGACGAAGGCTATTTCTGCCCCTGGCAGTGCCTCCCAGAACACCTCATGCTAACCATTAAGTCTTCCATGTAACTTACTCACAACATCACTATTCATAAGGTCTCAACGATGCTAATGTATTCACCAACTTCCAGAATTATCCATAGTTGGACAGTGCTTTGGATCTGTTGTGCCTCAAGCTGTTTTTCTGTTTATAGAGAAGGAGTGGGTGTTGTACAGCTGAGCTCAGCCAACCCTCCTCCCACCCACCCCTCCATTTTCCTCCACGCTGCCGCCAACCAGCTGCTGGAGATGGTAGTAGAATGTGCAAACAGGTTCTCTTACTAAATTCCAAAGTTTTAATTTCCTGTTTCCATATTGCCACATGCTCAGGTTGTTTTCTACCAAGCTGAGTTGTAATTCCCATTTTGTGGCGGAGAGTAAGGCTGCACAGATGGAGACAAACTACACTGTTTTTTTCGCCAGTCACTGCTTTAATTCACACGCCACTGAATACTGTGATAGGGTCCCTCGTTCTGTGTTGCCCTCCCTCTATCTCTCTGTCTCGCTCTGTCGTATTCTACCTCTTATGGGCTTTTTACATTACGAGAGAGAGAGCAAATGATGAGCTATAGGCTTGTCTGCATTTGCATAATCGTTTGCAGAGCGTTTGAATTCGCATCGACGTGTTCCCGAGACAACTGTCATGCAGGAGTGTGGGTGTCACTCAGCGAATCTAAGAGAGAATTCAAGCAGTATATGCATGCGCACGCTACAGATACTTGACCAGCACGTTGATTGACTAGGTGTATATAGACTCCAGTGTGATGTAGTTAGCCATTTTGTGTACCTGGTAGCATACAGCATGGCTCCTTCATGGAAGTGCTAGTGATTTAGGTGGTGATGAGATGCATGTTTTTATTGCTCTGATATTGTTACATCGACAGATCAGGGATGAGCAACTTTCTTTATTAATCAGACAGGTACTGTACCTCTGGCTACACAAGAGACCGCATCCCGAGTCAGACCGCACCCGACTCGACAGTTCAGAGACAATTGCAAACATACTTTCATATGTCTTGGTGGGGAATCCACTTTTTATCTCACACTAGGCCGGTGGTTCCCAAGATTTTTTGGTTACTGTACCAACATTGTTCCTACTACCCCTATAAATATGAAAAGACTTAAATTTATAGTACACCTCATATGCATTGGGCTAAGTGAGGGATACGGAGAAAACCAAGGAGTGTCTGTTTGGGGCAGTTTTAATGGAGTAATTATTGTTATTTATAAGGTGCATCACAACGTTTGAATGTTATAGTGAGAGCTGTGTGCTGGCCCTTATTCAGTATAAAGAAACACACTGCATAGAAGGAATATTTACTTCCGTATTTTCCTCTATTTTACTGTAAAACAAATGCAGTGGCAATTTTAATTAATATGATGGGACTATATTCGAAATATAAAACAAATCATTTTGATTTAAAAAATCTGTCCACATTCACCGCATAGCGGAAATCATAGGGCCCTAGCAGTGTAAATGCTCATAAATGCAGTGATAGGAGCTGTGTAAATGTAGTGGTCTATTCAGTTAGTGCCCAATTAAGACACAGACTGCCAGATGATGGGAGATCTTAACTAATTAGTTACCAAATCAATCACATGGGATGCTCCGATACCACTTTTTCATTGCCAATACTGATCCGATTCCAGTGTTTCAATGCTGCATAATGTAAAATGCACCATCCACCGATTGTGCTGTCAGACATAATAGAGACATGGAACACATATCTGAACTCCTAATGTCTGTAGTAGGGGTGGAACGGTACACAAGTCACGGTTCGGTTCATACCTCGGTTCAGACATCACAGTTCGGTATGAGTTCGGTAAAATGGAGGGAAAAGCTAAACAAAAATGCAGAATGCAATTTTTGTATTGTGCATGTCTCAATCTGTACCATCTAGTGTCATACAGTCTCTCCCCTGAGCTAACACATCTGGGTGATTGTGTCTGATATCGTTAGCATGTTACAGCTGCTGAACAATGCTGACACACAGTCCTCGTCTTATCCACCACTATCGCCTGTACTACTGTAACCGATACATACAATCTATGACTGTAACTGACTGAGAAACCGAAGTTTTCCCAAACTTGCGGTCTTAGAGGTCGGCGGGTCCTCTAACTCTTGTCGGTCGCCACCAATACTCGTCCTTAGTGCTGACTCACTCACCAGACGTCGATCTGACAAAAAACTGCATACATAGGTGGAGCTTGGCTACTTAGCTTCAGAGCTAAGGCAGGGCTACAGATTAGGTGTCCATAAACAACTTGCGTATCTAACGGTAGTTCCGCATTACATTAATTAATTTGCACGTGAGTTGAATTTATTTTTATACCGTGTATTCTCCTTTAAATTAATGCACTACGATATGAATACATGTACCGTTCCACCCCTAGTCTGTAGTGAATCTAATTGCAGTTACATCTCTCAAATCCAAAATAAAATTTTACTGTGTTGTTCGGGAGGGACGTTTCAGACACATTGCATCAGCTAGGCTGGTGGTGGATACCTAGGGCCCTGTGGTTTCCGTGTTGCGGAAAACATGGATGGAATCACGGAATCTATACATAAAAACTGAATTTACTTATATACATGGAATCTCGCAAAATTTGTATATTTTTTTGTGTTGCTATGTTTAAGTGTTCACAACTCATGATAGTGTAAAATACTCACAAACATAACCAGTCAGAGACTTTTGAATCCTGTTAAAATAGCCTATGATAGTAGGGCCCTATGTTTTCACGTTGTGGAGAACGCGGACGGTATCACGGAATCCAGATATTATGTGGAGGTTTGTAATTAAAAAGTGGAAACACAAAAAATTCTAACGGAAATCACAGAAGTTGGAAAAATGTTAAACCGAGTTGCCAAAAAATTTAACTGGTTTCATAGGGCCCTAGATACCCACATTTTACTAGCCACCATATTGTTCATCCAACAGTGTTTCACATTTGAGGTGCAAAATGTTTCTAACACTTATGGCACAATTTAGGTTGAATCATTTTCTAATTTTACTTTTGTACATTTATTTTTGAATAATCTGTTTGAAAATAGTGTCTGAGATTAATAATGAAATAATCTATGCACTGGTAACATTAGCTCCCCTCAAATCTACAAGCAGATGTGTTTTCAGCTGTGGAACCAAACACAATACAACAAATATTAATTGTAAACCATATTCTGGCAAAGAAAAATAGTTGATTAGCAACAAATTCTAATTTAATTAGGTTTGTCTTTGAGAAGTCCAACAGACTCCCGTTACATTTGTGTGTGCGTGTTTGGGGTATTCTTCTCTGGTTCAATGAGAGTGCCTCTTATCAGGTGTCCAATCATAAATGCAGACTCAATGAACACCCCCGTCCCTGTTTTTACTGACAGCCCAATCATCCAATGAACGCTTAGCCTTCTGCTCCGTGTGCTTTACTTTTTTCAACTTTCTCATCGTATTCCTCATTTTCATGACTAAACACATTTTGTCCTTCATACAGTCGTATGCAAAAGTTTAGTGTAAATGTGGTGGTATGTATGAGCAGTGTAAAGGTAGTGGTACTGTATGTATGAGCAGTGTAAATGTGGTGGTTTGTATAGGGCTGTGCAATTAATCGGATTTTGATTGCGATTTCGATTTCAGCTCCTAACGATCACAAAATCTGTGTAATCGAGAAAAAACAATTATTTTGTACATTGCATTTTCTAAGAACTCTTATTTTTTTCTTGTGTTCGAATGACACGCACTTTTGTCCCTCCCGAAAAACGAAAGTAGAGTTGTCATTCCCATTCTATTAAAGACGCATTTTACAGTGTAACTCCATATCCATCCTGCCCGCAGGCACAAAAAATAACACATGCCGTTGCATACTTTTAGCCTAAGATGTGTGCCCCATTAGCACAGTTGAGAACAACCGCTCTAGAATGTTGTTGCATGCTTTGGACAAGCGTTATAATTTGCCATCTCGCCACCACTTTACCATAGTTGCTCTGGGTGCTTTATATGAGAAATGCTGTGCAGAAGTGGCAACAAAGACAGAATATTGATCTATGGGCTACATTATTTTATATATTACAGGTGATCGCAGCAGCTCCATGAGTTTACCTCACAGCAACGCAGGTACTTTTTTTATTAGTTAGCTTATCAGCTTTGTCTATTTGAGTCTTGTTTGGGATATTTTGTGTCATTGCAGCGTTGTTTCCTTTACTGAAACATTTTTCTTTATTAGATTGCGCATATCACTACTGAAGCAATGAAATTGAGCAGTTAATAACGTTCTCGTTCTTGGTTTCATTAGCACAGGTGTAGTGTAGAGCCATGTATTACTCATAAACAATTATTCTACTGACTGAAGAGCCAGGCTTCGTGTTACTTCTATTCAGTAGTTTGTTTGAACTGCAGTTTGTGATTCTACAGCAGACTTATTAAGCACAGTGATCATGCGCACATGTAAAACCTGCAGGCAAAACAGAAAATAAGATACGTTTAGAAGTGTTAATTTATTTAATATAATAAATATAAATAAATTATTTGCAAATATAATTGAAATAAATTGCTGTCTAATCAAATCCAAACATTCTAACGAACTATGTGTGCTGGTCACCCTCAACAAAGTAAAAAAAATGCACCCACTCCTGACATCAGAATATTTTCACTGTTTTTCAAAATCAACAAAGGCAAATTTCCAAAATCAATGAGTAATCGATTTAAATAATCGTGATTTCAATATTGACAAAAATAATCGTGATTATGATTTTTTCCATAATCGAGCAGCCCTAGGTTTGTATGAGCAGTGTAAAGGTAGTGGTATGTATGAACAGTGTAAATGTGGTGGTATGTATGAGCAGTGTAAATGTGGTGGTCTGTATGAGCAGTGTAAAGGTAGTGGTATGTATGAGCAGTGTAAAGGTAGTGGTATGTATGAGCAGTGTAAAGGTAGTGGTATGTATGAGCAGTGTAAAGGTAGTGGTATATATGAGCAGTGTAAATGTGGTATGTATGAGCAGTGTAACAGTAGTGGTAGGTATGAGCAGTGTAAAGGTAGTGGTATGTATGAGCAGTGTAACGGTAGGGGTATGTATGAGCAGTGTAACAGTAGTGGTAGGTATGAGCAGTGTAAAGGTAGGGGTATGTATGAGCAGTGCCGGTCGATCACTGCTGCCATGTAAATTCCAGAGGAGTGTATTGGATGGTTGAGCATGATGAATCCTTGTCTTTGTTGTCAGGGAGACCGCGGCACAGGCTGGAGCCCATGGACACTATATTTGTGAAGCAGGTGAAGGAGGGAGGCCCTGCCCATGAAGCTGGACTCTGCACAGGTATGTTCTGGATATGCAGGAGCTCTACTACATAGTGGGTGTTACACACAAAAGGATTGTATCATATTGGAGTTGTATGTGAAAGATAACCTTAATTTACCTTAACTTAAACCTAAATTCATGATGTTAACAAAGGACTAATATTGATTGTACTAGTTTATTCAGTCATATATAACATCTTATTTAGTTAGTACAAATACACAGATTGTATGTTGGGCGAACAAATCGTAATCTCAAGCTGAGAGTTGCAGAACATAAGGCTGCTATCAGAAATAACAACCTTGACTATGCTATTGCTAAACATTATATATAGAAGAGCCATATGTCTGACTCCTCCCTCAGGTTTATAGGTGTTGAGAGGGTGTTATCGAACCCTAGAGGGGGTAATATAATCAAACAACTTTTGAGAAGCTTTTTGGATAACTGAACTGTTTACTGTTGAGCCCTATGTTATGAATGAATCACAGGATTTTAGTTGTTTTATGAATATGCGTTATAGGGTATTAACCATAAGTATCACCGCAATGCATGGATTTGTAATTTGTAATGTTGTGGACACATTGATGATGTAGACAAAATGTTTTGCTCTTGTTAGACTTTTGATGAGCATTATGATGATAATTGTGTATATTTATTGTATTGTTTGGGCATGTAACCAGATTGCTTGATTGGGTTTCTTTACTGTGGACTTAGGTGTATGTGTTTGATATGGGTATTTTGTAAATGTTATGATTTTAAGAACTACTGATCATGTGACTCATGGTAATTAAGAGACACCTGACAGTTCACATCATAACTGAGTGAACATGAGGACGCTATATGCTATATTTGTTTTAATCTACAGACAGAAATATTGGTACCCTTGCATTTTATTCAAATAATGCACCCTTCACCTAACCTGGTCCTACCAGACTCTCGTAAGTACATTTCAGTTGTACAGAGTCTGGCCGCTCTCCATTGACGAGCGTTAACTTCCTTGAAAGCGGGTACACTTTTGAAGTTTAAAACTATTGGATCTGCCCAGAGCCGCACTGGATCTGCCATAACCAATCACTACACTTTAAAAAAGTCCTGTAAATTTACAGTAAACATCTGGCAGCATAGGTGCCAGAAAAAAGAATGTAAAAATACAGAATGAAAATATTTTTACAGTAAGTTTCTTTAAATTGTACATGGTATTCATGGAATAATGGTCAAATATAGATAAAATTCATGTAAAAAATGGAAAAATGTTTAATGTTGATTCTTATTACAAACTTTTCCTGTATTTTCACATTTCTTTTCTGGCACCTGTGCTGCCAGACTTTTACTGTATATTTTTTTTACAGTGTAGGCTAACATTTGGTTGTGACGTTCCACAACTTAAACTAGCACAGGACATCAACCTCATCGTTCTCAGCCACTCCCTCTTTGCATTCCATTATTCTCAACGATCTGACTCGGCCCGAGCAGAAAAATTTGCCATCTGAGTAAAAAGGGGCGTGTGGTGCGTGTCGCTAGGCAACGTCCTGACTTTCTAGATAGAAAATAGAATGCAGCATAGCTCAGGCCATCCTTAAAAATATTCTTGTTTGCCGTAACCCGACAACCCTGTCAATTTAGGGCCGACCCAATTATTATTTTTTTCCCTTTTAGTCCGACCGACTTGCCGGTTGTAAACTTGTGTTAAGACCGACCAATTTTTTTTACTCTTCAAACAACCACTAATACAAATGCAATAAACTAATATTAATTATATTTTAGTAAGTCTTGTGAATATAAATTGCCTAGGCCTACATACAAACCTAGGCTACATTTTTTCTTTTAAATAAAAATCTGTCGTCACATACATGTATGATTATGTTTACAGCATTGGTTTACGCATGTCACACTATTGCCTGCACATTCGCTTCGTTTCATACAGTGTCAATGGTTCGCGCTTGATGGCTGCGGCTGCAGTAAATAAAATGTTTGCGGTCACCGTTCAAAGTCATACGGGTTTAGGCACTATAATACATCTATAAAATGCAATAAAATGTCTTGACACCGCTTTAACTTGGCACGAAGTTCTGGAAAAACTGCCTAGATCCTTTACCATCCCTTCTCCCTCTTGTCTAAAGGTTACCGTGTTGACTGACCTGAAAGGAAACAACTAAAATGTTAGTGGGTGAAACTCAAACTAAAAAGCCCTGAAAAGAGCACCTTTTCCATAGATGACGAGCCCAATATGGCATGAAATACGTTCTGAGGGAACTATTTTGTAAAACCGAAATATGTGAAATATGAACATATGAAGATCATGACGTAGCGAACACTGGCAAAGTCGCAGATTTATAAGCCCTTCCACCGTGCCCGACCTCCAACCCTAGCAAGAGTTCAACTCCAGACAGACACTTTGTGTGTGTTTTGTTCTCTATTGCAGCGTGATGCAGACATTACATTTTCAGTTTTTTGTAATGTTAACCCTAACCTTAATCAGAACCTTAACCTCAGTAACGTCATGCCTAACCTTAACCGTTAGTAACTTTAACCTTAACCCTAACCTTAACTGTGAATGTTGTAATATAATTTTGACCGCTATGGAATGTGTGGAATGTCCTCGCGTGAATCCGCTTAACAAAATGTGCAGGGGCAACGTCATAGTAGGACTTTGCGAGTGCCTGCATACTCATGCGAGTGCCTGCGTACGGTGTGCTTGTGTGATGACACAAACGGTAGCGATAGATTGGCAAGTATGAACGTATTGCTTGTTATTGATAATCTCTACTAATTACAGTACATAACTGGTGTAGTAAATATCATTGCATCAAACAGAGAGGAGCTATCTTTGCTAGCTGTTAGATACAGTAGTCTGTCCTTTTCATATAGCTATAATTTAGTTCTGTCATTTCTAATTCCATCTACTGTTTGATTAGCCATTATTTCCAATAACTTGTAATTGGAACCCAGGAGTCTGATATGATTCCAAGTCCTTCAAGTGACAGGTCAAGTGACATCCATATTTTTTTCTCATCATTTTAATAGAAAACCGATAGAATTGCCTGTTTAAATGTTAAGGAAAATTTAGCGTCACATCTCTAATCCCTGCTGTGAAACACAGAGGAGGCTCAGTGTTGTTTTTCAGGCTTTGCTGCCTCTGGCACTGGGTGACTTAAATGGGAAGTCACAGAATTTGGGAAATAAAACAACTGAATTGACCAAATAATTAAACACACTTTAATATCACTGGAGCAAAAATGAAAAGTGACGATACAAAAACATGTTTGTCTCCCCACTGCATAAAAGCAGCTGTTATCAGCAGACTGATAGAGCAAAAGAAATGGCGAGCAATATGTGTGTTTATAGCCGCAGATATGCACCCATCTTTTGATAATTAAATAAAAAACAGAGCATTGATAACTATTTACAAATATCTTTTGCGCTGTACTGTAAATGTGCCTTACCGTTACACTCAAACTGCAATAGTTACCATACCGTGGGTACACCTAGTATGAAGGCATTTTTTGGAGTGAAATGTACAGCCCAGTTTCAGAAAGCTGTGATTGAGTCACACACAGGTCATGGGTCTTCCAGCAGGTTAATGACCTCAAACATACCTCAAAAAGCAATGAGAAGAAAACGTTGTTACGTTCCGAAGTGGCCTTATACGAGTCCTGGCCTAAATTTTTCAGCCACAACTGTATATGTATGATAGTGTTTTCCTCAATGCGTCCTCTGTGTGAAGGCTACAGTAAGTAAGCCAGCTCAGCTCCCTCATGCCCTGACGAGCATAAAGCATCAGATGAACTCCCGATCAAAGAGCTTTCCCTGCTCTGCTCTAGAAGCTCCCTCAGGGTCTAGCTACTTTAACTACAAGCACAGGCTCCTGTTTTCAAAGAAACATACCACATATCACATACTAGCTACCAGTTTAGCTGCTAACTTTTCCATGGTCAACAGGAGACCGGATAGTAAAGGTGAATGGAGCCAGTATCATTGGGAAAACCTACTCCCAGGTCATAGGCTTGATCCAACACAGGTGAGAGCTCACTGCTCAACATTTCCTATTCGTGTCAATGATGGATTTCCTGCTAGTCTATTTGAACCATTGCTTCCTGTGTTGGACTTTGATCCATTGTCTTACAGTGATACCTTCCTAGAACTCTGTGTGATGCCAAAAGATGAAGACATACTTCAGCTGGTAAGTTTGTTAAATCATGACTCTATTGATTCACTAGTATTTTTACCCAGTCAATCTATACACTAAACAAGTGTAATTATTTTATTAAGTCATGTCTGCTCTAGTTTCTCTATAAAATGTGTCTGTACACACAGAGGTAGAGCTCGAGATGATAAAGGAACAAGGCAGTTCTTTGTTGCAAGCCCCCCTTTTCTGCTTGCTCTATCTGGTCCTCCTAATCCGGCCACCACCCCTGCCCTTTATCTGGATCTCTAGCCAGGCCACCACCCCGTTCTCTACCTGGGCCTCTAACCAGGCCACCACCCTTGCCCTTTATCTGGATCTC
>JACXGM010001587.1:16740-27935 GCA_016801145.1 Umbra pygmaea
CTAACCAGGCCACCACCCCCTGTCCTCTATCTGGGCCTCTAACCAGGCCTCCACCCCCTGTCCTCTATCTGGGCCTCTAACCAGGCCACCACCCCCTGTCCTGTATCTGGTCCTCCTAACCAGGCCTCCACCCCCTGTCCTGTATCTGGTCCTCCTAACCAGGCCTCCACCCCCGTCCTGTATCTGGTCCTCCTAACCAGGCCACCAGCCCCTGTCCTCAAGTTCTGCTACGGCTTTTCTGATGCAGGGCTGCTGGCCTCATTCTGGGAGCTGGAAGCGACCAATACAGACAGTCATAAATAAACACACACACTGGCTCACACACTTTATAAACAAACTTAGCTACTTATAAAACACTCCACACAAATGCACATGAACACTAGTTTTGACTGTGCTGGAGATATAGTGTATTAGGTGTGAGTCAAGATTATATATATATATATATATTTAGGAAACCTAAATGACAGAATTCTAAAGAATGGTTGATAGTCTACTGGTTTAATGATAATGGGTTGTCAGGTGAACTATTGATAGTGAGCATATAAGTTAAACAATATTAGGACAGAAGGTGAAATGGCAGCCCTTATGAACTGTGAAGTCCACACGTCAAAGAAGAGGTCATGGTAGTTCTTAGGCCATGTCCTATCTCTGTTGGTACAGGCCTATTCAGAAAGCTTAGCTGACCACAGGTTCCACCCTATTAGAACTGATTGTCACACCTAGTCTATTGTCAACACACACACACACACTATGCCCGGTATCAGCTTAATTAATCCTTCTCTCCATTGTCTACCAGCTGAGCCTGTTGAACAGCCTGCTAGGGGAACAATTACCTTACCAAACCCTCTGGACACACTAGTAGGCTGGTAGCACTGAGAAGGTGGACATTGTTTTTTCCAAATGTCTCTTATCAGGTTTACATAGTTGAGTTCCATTTCATTCAGGACCAAGGTTGACTGGAGAGACCGGAGAGTCCTGCTTGCCTTGTGCCACCATTTTATTTTAAACATAAATTGTTGCCAGATGCCTTTCAGGTTATTTACTAAATGCTAACTAAAGTTATTTAACTGGAACCCTCTGGTTTCAGTGCTTCACAAACCTGTCCTCGGGCCTACCCATACTGGCCATGTTTTTGTTTTAACCCTGTGTAGTTGACTATTTGAATCAGGTGTGCTAGTTTATGTTTAAAACAAAAACTTGGCATATCTGGGGGCCCGATGAGAGGTTTGGGAACCCCTGCTTTACATACAGACCTTGACTGTTATATTTTGAGCATTTCTCACTGCGTCAAAACACGAAAATGTACTAGACCATGTAATGAACTATTACAGACAGATGGGGCTCCAGAGAGCTATACTCTGTAAATGGAGCGCTAGACTGCTATACAGGACTCTGTAAACCAGCCAGTTACATAATCTGATCACAGCGTTAATATAGCCTATTAGTGTACTTAAACAGACATTGTGTTTTTTATGATCTTGTGTTGAAAGAGACATCATATTTTGAAGTTTTTATGTACAGTATATGTTATGTTCATTTTTCACATATCTCATTGTCCACCATTGAAAAGTTGTCGCTAACTGGAGCTGGAATTTGAGTTAGGTTGAAGGAAGCCCGTATGACCTTAACTCTAAGAAATTAACCATGCACATCATTACGTTTTCATGCACACAGCAGGTAGTTATTGGCAACTGGAGCTGCCTGGCAAGAATCCTGCTGTCAAAGTAACACACAGATTAGTGCTAATGATACAGGACTGTCATTATTGAAATACTTGGGACTGTCGTCTGGAGAGATTAACACTTGAGCTGGATTGCATCACCTACGTTGGCCAGAGAGAGACGGAGGGGTTCAGCTTCCCCTGAACTACTGTTTCATAAAAAAATGAGTACAGTAGGCAGCCTGATACTAGTAGACTGATGTCAAATACGGAATAATAGATTCCAGAGGCCTTTGAGTTTATTTATTACACGCTGATTCAGGGATTTTACTGGAAAGAGGACAAGACTGGTTTCAGGGATGTACATTATGGTGCCATAGCTCTGGGAAATAGTAGGTTCCTTACTGAAATAGTGGAAATTGTAATGAGTGTGTGACAGCCAGTTCATTCTATCATGTTCATCTTCCCACTATGATTAATTAATCTAATCTAAAGAGACATTTTTGTCTCCCTTGAGTCACCTGTGTTCAGTTCGCTTTGCTCCTAGCAGAACGTGACTAGTCTGTGCCTTGCCTTCTTGAAGACATTTGCTTGCCCATCCTGGGTTGGTAGCTGCCTGGGGCCTGTTGGGTTCTACAGTACATTGGGTTCAATGGGTGAATGGGCATTTCAGGAAGGACATTTCACATCCAGCTTTCAGTTCTATGGAGCATCAATGGGCATGCATCATGCAGGAAAATGCTGCCTCTTTTCCCGCGACACTCCTCTTTTTCCAGCTCAATTCCTATTGGCTCCGCTTCCCCTCCCACTTTTCACCCTCCCCCGCATCAGCCTCCCTCCTCTCTCGAGCCGCGTTGCACATCTGTTGCGCTAGCTAGCTCCCGCCAGTCCGCAGCACAGTGTCGGCCAGCAGAGCGTACGAAAGCGCCGGCCCCTCAGCGTGGCAGCCTAACAAGCTACTGATGTAGCCGTCCGCGCTAGAGCTGGAGGGATTAGCGCGGCGGCTCTCTAGCTGACTGACAGAGAGACGGACACACACTGAAGGAGGAAGAGCGGAGAGACGGGCTGCCTGGAAACAAGCCACAGCGTTACATAGCAACAGCAGCAGTAGCTGATTTAAAGGGGAGGGAGGGGGGTGTCGGCATGAAGCAGTACATCATCAAATCAGCCTGAGTCAGCTGACTGTCCTGCCACTGGTTTATGAACAGGCTGATGAGCGGGAAAGAGAGGGAGGGGAGAAGTACAGCTGAATGTATAATCGAGCAGCTGCTTCCGTCATCTGAGCAGTACCAGAGACTGGAGTGGAGGCAGCAGCTCCTTCAGTTGGGTGTAAACCTGGCTGCTGCACTCATATGGAGGGAGACGGAGAGATGGAGAACTCCCCGCTCAGTGACAGGCAGCAGGACACATCTTTCCCTGACAGCCTCACCTCACCCAGGACCGAGCGGCACACGAAGGTGGCACCGCTAATATGACGGTCCTGCCTCTTCCCAACTGCCCTCAACAGCGCTACAGCTCTACTGACTCTGGCGTTCGAGGCTAAATAACACTTTGTTCCTTCTCTCTGTTTTTGTCTTTTCATGCTGGTGGCTTTAGTTCTGTCATCCTCTGTCCTCACCCCCGCCTCCTCTCACTGCTCTGGCTTTCTCCCATGCTGTAACGGCAGCCTTTTTCACTGGAGACCAATAATCTGGTAAGCAGGCAGGATCTGTGACATCCACTTTTTTCTGGTGTTTATTTCCTCATGCATGTTGGGGTGTTTTCATCGGAGGACGCTCAATAAGGTAACGTGCCTTCTTACACGGCTGCTTTGCTAGATCTCAGTGCCATTTGTTTCACTGCCGTCTTAGTAGGCTTGCGGTTGCTATGTGGCCCTTAGCGACAGGCTGGGTGGTGATTCACCGTGCCCGCAATACCTGTTAGAGAGAGGGCCAGTCACAGAGCTGAAACATGCGCTGGCATGACAGTTAGTGAGGCTAAACTTCCATTCCCCACCTGACCCTAATCACCCTCTAATTCCTTAGAAACGGCACTTTGGGGTGAAACGTGCACTAAAAGAGAAGAGGTGGATGTTTTTTGATGCAGCCAGTTGAAAAGGCATTGAGATGGAATCTGGACTAGTACACCAGGTATAATGTTGATAGGAGGGGTTAGTGCTTGTAGAACGTTGAATGTAGGTGCTTGTAGACATTTACGTAATACTTGTAACACAATATGAGACGCTGGAGTTTAAAGTCCACCTGATTCTGACATGTCAACAAAATATGGAACGGCGATGACACATTGAGGCGTTCTACATGCAGCCATTTGCAGGCTACCACTGTGGGATATATGTTTGTTGTCACAGTTGTCTGCTGGCGTGTAGCTGAAGGAGTGGTTCTAGCGTTGCTGGAGTGTTGAGCTATTGTTAGCGTTGTTAAACTGCCTGGGAATATGATAACTGAGGTTAGGTTCAGTGCCGTTAGTAGGTTTGTGGGTGCGGGTCGTCCTTCGCCCCCCCCTCTCTCTGTGAGTCTGAGATCTCACTTGAACAGTGACGCTACTGTCAGCCAGCAGGTGGGTGAACCACACGGATAACATACCTTACTGATTGTTTCTCTCTTAGCTTTTTCATGCTTTCCTTGATTTTTAATGTATTCCTCTCACATCTGTTGCTTCTTGTCCGCTCTATTCAATCCCAGATCACGTGACTAGCTATATCTGGCTGGCTGCCTAGCTACTCAGTAAGTTTGCATTGAATAAGACTGTTTATGTTTGCTCTTTCATATGTTGCGTAACAGAAATCAGTTGAAAGCAATTTTGTTCCAGAGGTGTCATGTGTTTGATTTTCAGGTGTCTTTCCTCCTCACTGTTTGTGCACTGATTGTGAAGGTGTTCATTACTTTAACTCACAAGTGTTCAGTCATTTTCTCCACAGTGTTTTTCTTGTCCTCTTGGTGTGCAACATGCTGTCAGCTGAGGGAATCATTATCAATACCCAGAGAACCGATAACAGTACCCAGAGGACCGATAACAGTACCCAGAGGACCGATAACAGTACCCAGAGAACCGATAACAGTACCCAGAGAACCGATAACAGTACCCAGAGAACCGATAACAGTACCCAGAGAACCGATAACAGTACCCCGAGAACCGATAACAGTACCCAGAGAACCGATAACAGTACCCAGAGAACCGTTAACAGTACCCAGAGAACCGTTAACAGTACCCAGAGAACCGTTAACAGTACCCAGAAAACTAACTGAGTTCTGAGTGAGCAGATGAACACTAGTGACCTGCTAAACGCCTCCACACACTGATACGGCACCATGCTGCTCCCTGCCCGCCCGCCTGCATGCCCACATATATGGCAACAAGCATTAGAAAACGTCCACTAGGCCGGAGTCCATTTCTAGCACTATTAGAGACGCTTTGTTAAATCTGACACTTGGCTAAGCCATTTTACTCCCCGTTTGTTTCCTGTTGGCCAGAACTCTTCTAGCTGTGCAGATCTAAAATGTGTAGTCTGGATAGATTGAAGTAGAGTAGCTTGTTTCTACTATAGTTCCTGTCTGCTTGTATCTGACCCTCTCTATCTGCCTCTCCCCAGGCCTACTCCCAGGATGCCTACCTCCGAGGTCACAGCTCCTACAGTGGAAACGCCCGTCACATCCCTGAGCCTCCGCCCGTATGTTACCCTCGAGTAGACTGTAAGCCCCCGGGGATGGCCCAGGCTGCAGACACCCCCTCCCCGGTTGGAGCGTTAGTCCAGGGAGCGTCCCGGGGCCCCGGGGGGGCAACACCGCCTGACATGGGGTACCGCGTGGAGATCCCTGTGCCTCCTTCCCCCCCACCTCCCCCTGCACACCCATACCCCAAACCCCATAGCGCAGCTTGCATGCGCAGCGACAGCGTGAGGACCGTGGCGGTTCCCCCAGAGATGGGCCGGACAGGGCCGGCTCACAGAGTGGACTACAGCCAGCTAGGGCCCCCTGACCCTGGCCTCGTGAGAGCGCGGCCCGGCTCAGTATCCCACTACCCAATGCCACGGAAAACGGACATCTATCCCTCTGGGGCGAGCCTTCTCAATTACGCTACTCCGCCCCACCATTACCCACCCAACCCTAACCCGCCTAACCCCATGCCCCACCAGAACATTGACTGGAGGACCTACCAGACCTATAGGGAGTATATTGACAATAAGGGCATCCACGCCTACGGCAGCCGGACCATCCAGGAGCGGCTAGACAGCCTGCGGGCTGCCAGCCAGAACACCTTTAACTCCTCCCACCACATCCCGGCCGGAGGCTGGGGCCCCAACCCCAAAGGCCTCCGACGCCGGAGCACCTCCCACGACCGAGCCTACCACGGACCCCCGCGCCCCTTCCACCACCCACTGCCTCGAAGTTCCTCCCAGGACCGTATGAGTTTGGCAGAGCGGGGGGTCCACCCTAGAAACTGGCCCCCTCGCAGTACGTCCCAGGATGGGTTAACGCACAAGGCTCGAGCCCGTTCTTCTGACTTTGACTATGTCGATCCTGTTGAGCTCGTTCGGCCCATGGTGGATAGGCGAGGATACCCTTGCAGGCCGGACCAGATCAGTCGCCCCAGCAGGCAGAGCTTCTCCAAACTGCCTGTCCATCACCGGGCCCCTGCAGGGTATGGTAGGGACAGCTTCCGGGGGGTGCCAATGTCCAGCACCAGCCTCTATGCTAAAGCACCGGAGCAGCTCCAGCACCAGCCTCACATCGCTCCTAACATGCACCCAGACAGACCCTCTCCCCAGGGAAAGAACATTAGCTCGGAGCCCCCTACCAGTGACCAAAGAACCGGCGTCAAAGGTTTGAACCACGTGAGCCAGAGCAGGGGACGCGCAGAGACCATACAGCCTGCAGAGGGGCCAGGAAGAGACGTAACTTTGATGGGGGGCCACCAATCAGCTTCCTTATCTACTGCCCACCAGAGACAGCAGAGGCCTGGGATCCTCAAGACCACCTCCCACCACCACCCTCGACCAGACTCAGGGTCCCAGGCTCAGGTGAACGGCCGCGGCACCACTGAGTCGGGAGTGGTCCTCAGGGAGAAGCCTTCCGGGTCAGGGAAGAACCCCAGCCCCCTCCGCCATCCTTCCTACATCCTGGCGGTGAATGAGGACAACGGCTCGGCGCCGGCTGCGGACGCGGTGTGCTGGCTGCCCAACGACGCACGCCGGGAGATACACATGAGGCGGCTGAGCGAGAAGCAGGAGAAGCACCAGACCTCAGGCTCCTCCAGCAACCTGGACGAGTCCCTGGACTGCATCCCCTTCATCGGTAAGAGACAGCGCCTTTATGGCGTACACCGCCCCCTGCTCCCTGAATAGTACACTGCTGGACTTCACAGGCGGTAGGGTTGTAGGGAATAGGCTGCCATTTCGGACCCATGGACACACAGGTCTCGGTAAGAGATCACTCTAACCCATGGCACTGTGCAGTCGCCATGGCAACGATAGCAGAAGCACCAGGCATCCGGGGCAGAATCTAGACTAATGCTAGAAGCATTTTATCAGTGCAGATGGAAATTGGAAAGGAAACATTCCATGGAGGGAGAGGTAGAGGAGAGTCGTGAGGGATGATGGTAGCAATCGGGTGCCCTGTGTTGTCAGCCATTATTGATATTTTAGACATATTTGTATGAGTCATTTCTTTCCACCGAAGCGCTGCTCTTATATAATTGGATTGAAACAGTGTAGAATTCTGGTTTGACGGTGTGTAGCTCATCACATCCACTCTTTTGAAGTAAATAATTTAAAGAACACCACGCTAGGGGTGGCAGGGTAGCCTAGTGGGTTGGGCCAGCCAGCCAAAAGGTTGCTGGCTCTAATCCCAAAGCTGACAAGATGAAAAAAGACAAGACAGTTGTAAAAATGGCACATGTTGCTGGGTAGCTAGTTTGCACTCATTCTCATACTACTGCATCTGATACTAGCACTAAGATGTTTCACTATGAATCCTTCTCCATAGATGGAGGTTCACTGTAACGTGAAGGAAGCATGGTGGCTGGCAGGGCCTCTGGTGTTTTGGTTTACATTAGCTGCTGTATAACTGGAGAATATCTGAGGGTTTCAGCTAATCCAGGAGGTACAATGATCGTCTGCTAAAATAAAACATTAAAGAGCCCTCACCATGCTCCCATTTATTAAAGCTTGAGGTCTGCCTATACTTGGTAAACCAAGATGGGCACAGTTATCCTCACACACAGTGCTTTCTAAATGTCATTTCTGCCTGAGTCGGGGAGCGTAATTTGATTCTCATGTTTTTGATTTCTCCTTTTATCACAGTTTTGCTGAGAAAGCTTTTCACTCAGTGTTAGCATTGCATAGACAGCTAAATGTGGACTATTATTTACTTAGTGGCAGTGGGAAGAAATGGCTGCCTGGTCTGCCCTGATACCATGCCCAAGACATTCCGTGTGTGGACTAGGGTGGTCTATCATTCTGAACAAGGGCATGGGTTCAACATGGACTTACTGCTCTTAGAGAAAAGCTCTATTATATCTGTCACAACGATCCTGTCAAATAAAGCAGAAAATACCTGAATATGGATCTTTACAAAAACAAAGATCCTGTGGTATGCAGGTTAGTTACTTTCAGGAGGAATCAGTTGTTTTCTTCAATTACAGGGACATTCGCGTCATATTATTAATTTAAATGAGTTCGTTCAGAATGTGCTCTGGCAAAAAATACATTCAGATATTTTACTGGGACACTTGGTTTACTAATATAGGATGCTTCAGTTTGCAGATCCAATTTCCGTGGTGTTCTGAAAGGACGCACAAGGACATTGTGCACTCGGCAGGTGTGTGTTGTCTGGAACTAGGTCACAGTGAGCCAGTAAAGGGGCATGGAGATTTTTAGTAAAGCCCATTGGATAGAAGTTTGCTCCAGTTTGGTCCCACATCTAGACAGCCTACAGTGCAGTGTGTATGATAAGGCGACGCAACGTCCACTTTAAGGAATGTACCATCTCATGCTCAGGCCTATTTTCAGCTTGACACATTGCTGAAACATATTTGGACTGAACAGTTGTAGCTTTGAATCCTTGTTTTAATGTTTAATAAGTAGTACAGTTTGGAGGAGTCGGAACAGATGTAGCCTCGAGTCTCTTACAGACATTCCAGTTGATGACACAGTGGATTAGTAGCAATGTTGTGCCTCTGATGAGATGTGACTGATTTCAAATATCCACCAGTTAACGTTGTCATGCTTCATGCCATGTCTTGTTGTTCTGTTTGTCGGAATGGCACTATATCGACGCGCAGTTTAGAGTGATGCTGAGGCATGTTAACGCGGTGCAATGTTTGCTAAAATACGTCACTGTTGGGTTGGTAATCTGTTCAGCTGACAGGATTTGCTGGACATTCACCTCAAAGTTTTAGGCTTGAGCTCTGGAGTGACACTGAAACTCCCTGATCTTACTGAAGTCGTTATTAAACATATTTTCTTTGGCCTTGCCTTCCAGTAGACATCACTGTCTGTTCAGAGATCTTTAAATGTGAAGAGTTCCATGTACATCTGCTTGTCATGGTTCGTAGCACTACTGCTGCTGTTAAGTGGATCCGACATGGCCAGGCCAGGTGCAGACAAAGCAGCCAGTGACAGTGAGCAAGGGGTGCGATGGGACAGCCAGAGCAGCACCACTCTGGGCCTGGTGCCCATGATGTGATCTGGGGAACAGAGGTCCGATTGAGCTCCCCAGGCTCCCATCAATGACCCGTTTGAAAGGGCAGGCCACTGGCTGTACTGCAGGGGCCTTCAGCTCTCGTCACGGTATCCCAGATACCCATGGCCCTCCCGGCAGGGGCTGACCGTGGTGGGTCCGGACGGTCACAAGTTTGTAGCCAGGGCTCTGGTCCTTGCTTGGGTAAATCAGCTGGTACGAGTGGAAATCTGGAATTTACTGGAGTCTACAAAATATGCTGTGTTGCTGGAATTAGGCCATCTTCACCTGATGGATTGTAGTTTTGAAGATTTGATACATATATTTAACTTCCAAACTGTCTCGACTTTAATATTTATTTATTGAAATATGGTCCGTCTTTGAGGACTTTGTTTTTTAACTTTGCAAGGTAGGCTTCAGATGGACTTTGCTTTTATGGGAGTTTTGTCATCATACCTGTGGATTAAACTCAGTTCTGTTAAAGCAGCTGATATGTTTGTGTCCCAGAGGAATGAGCTCCGCGTTTTGGCCGCTCTTATTCTGTCCAGGCCACGTGTGCTCACCCTACCCTAGGCCTGATGCTGCTTGTGGAAAGTTTGAGCCTGGGTCTAGGGCCCTGGGCTTGGCTGGACCAGGGGGGCTGGTGCAGGGCCTGCCAGGAGTGTGAGCGCCGCTACCTCACCCTGGAGGAACCAGACGGTGCGTTCTGGGTCACTAACAAGGGAAGGGGCTGTTTGTAACCTCACTGAATAAGATGTACTTATTTACTACTAAAGATGTGGTCTTTCCACCTAAATATCTGCCCTAACTATAAGTCACTGTGGTTAAGAGTGTCTACTAAATGACTGAAATGCTAAATTAACTTTTACGTATGGAGTCATTTTAAATCTCAAAGTTGGATTGTGGGTGGTATGTACTTACTATAGCTTGTACGGCTGGGTACTGTAAGGAATCTCACCATACAAAATGATTACTTGACTTGGGTGCCGTATTTCCATTCTTGCGATTCTCTATGTTTTTGCGAGCAAGTATTGCAATTTTCTGCTTTTTTTAAACAGCTCAATTATTCATCCCAATGACATTGACATGTTTAAATGATTGTATTCAATCATTAGCTTACACCTTTCCAAGTTTTATTACTTGAATTTTAATGTGTAAAATATATACGTCAGGATTACATTGAATGGGTATGCAACTTAAAACTGCAAACTCATATGTTACACTAAGTCAGCAACACCATGAGCCTCTGGCTAGCTAAGTACTGTTTAAAACACAATTGTAGTATTAATTTCTTCTATCCCCAGTAGCTTGCAGATTCTTTATGAGGAACTGCCACCATCAATGTAAATGTTGTTCTATATTTGAAATCTCTTTAGAATTCCAAAACTCAGTCATCTTTGAAATCTGCCCTGAAAAACACAAAGCACCTTTATTTCAGCAAGGAACAGCAGTATTTCACCAATGTTTACCCATTGCACTGGGTAGCCCCAGAATGCAGGACAAGCAATGATGTCAGGATCTATATTTAACTATTTGACATTATAATCATTTAGCTGACACTTATCCAGAGCGACTTACAGTAAGTACAGGGACTTTCCACTGGAGCAACTTATGGTTAAGTGCCTTGCCCATGGACACAACAACATTTGGCAGAGTCAGGGAAACGAACCAGTATTAATGATGAGTTAATCTACACCATGGAGTAGGCCTGTATTAATGATGAGTTAATCTACACTATGGGGTAGGCCTGTATTAATTATGAGTTAATATACACTATGGGGTAGGCCAGTATTAATGATGATTTAATCTACACTATGGGGTAGGCCAGTATTAATGATAAATGAATCTACACTATGGGG